>PVJH01002224.1:0-175895 GCA_004026705.1 Nesogale talazaci | reverse complement strand
ACGTTTTAAAATTAAAATAAATATTTTACAATACTATTTTTGCATTCTATGACAATTTTTGTTGCTCTATATGGACCAAATTTTTAATCAAGAAACCTCCCTCCCCCAGGTCAATGGTGTCCCGCTTAAAATCTGGTCACTTTATGACCTAAACATGCCCAGTCCCTTTGCCCAAAGGGACGTACACTCTTCTGGGAGAGACTGGGTAAAGCATGCGTGCCTCCATCCCCCCTGGGGTACCAGGGCCCCCGGGAGCTGCAACTTGGGACAGGCTCTGAAAGAATGCTACATGCTACATGTCTGTGACAAATGCCACAGCGTTCAAGGCAGACTTGGGTCCAAGAGGAAATGTCAGAAACCAGAAAGGGAGAGGGAAAGAAAGGACAAAGAAGCTAGCATTTACTACAGTGCCAGGCCCTGCCACATATGTTATTCCATGGACTCCACACAGCAGCCTTGACAAGTGTCTATTTTTAGCCTTCTTGTGTGTGAATCTGGAAGCAGAAGTTCAGAGAGGTTAAGGAACTAGGCCAAGGTCCTTCAGCCAGGCAGTGACAGGACCACTAATCCAGGACTGTCTTTCTGCTGCCCCAGATCCCTCCCAAGGCCTCTTGAAATCCATCATCCAGCAAAGAGACAAAGGGCCGCCGTTAACATCGAGGCGAGTGAGGAAGCCAGCCAGGCTCCGGCTGCCACCCACCCTTCATAAATGTATTTTTCAACAATGAGGAATTCTCTGCAAGTTAGTGATTTTATGGCTCTCAGCAAAAATCTGTGACACCAGATGTTAAATGCAGCAGGAGAAGTTATTTTCATCATTGGTGAAATCTTGCACAGTGCACTGAGTCTGGTCACATATCTGACTCCAGGCAACATGTGATCTGATTTCTGTTCACATAAAGAGTGCTCAGTAAGGGCTCAGAGAGACGTGAGCGGCTGTTCTGGCCTCTGGGTGTTGGGAAAGGAGCAGCTCCGCTGGTGCCTTCCCTTGTGGCTGGACCATGCCGGCCACCTGGCTTCTTCCATGGACCCAAGCCTCTTGACTAGAATCCCTGCAGTAACTTGGATGTCAGTTGACAGTAGGTCCCTGGAGTGAGTTGACATCGTCTCTTAAGCCTTAGCTGTGTCAGGCTGACCCTCCTTCCCCCTGATATTATACTTCTGCCATCTCTATTCATGGCCACCAATGAGTACAAGCCTGGCCAGATCCAGGGACCAAGCCTGACTCGGTGGCCCTTGGGGTGATCAGGTGGAACCATGTGAAATTGCCTGTGTTGTAAAGTACAGCTAAATACTGGCAATTGCATGTTGTTAACATACGTTGCTGTCTTAGTTTCTTGGGGTGGCTGTCACATAGTGACACAGAATCAGTGGCTTTAAAGATTGGAAATGAATGGTCTCAGAGTTCTAGAAGCTAGAAGTGGGCAGGGGCTGGGTTGCATTGATTCTTTGTGGGGGCTGTGACAGAGAAACAGTTCCACACTTCTCTCCTGCTTGCTGTTGGCCCCTGGCATGCTGTAGCAGGTTTTTAGTTTTTTGTCTTTGTTTTCCTCTTTTGACTTGTAGCTGCTTTCAGATGGCCATCACCTTACTGCCTATCTCTGTGTCTGTTCTCCTCTTTGTAAGACTCTTATTCCTCCCTGTGGGGTGGGGGTGGAGGGGCGGAATTGGTTAATTGGCAGCAACTAGTCAGAAATACCAGGAAAGATAGGTCTAGTCATCTCCTACCAAAAAAATCATAACCATGGACATCACTTGGAGATTTCCTCTGTAACACATGGGGTGACCACAAGTGAGAATCAACTGGAGATCAGCTGACCTGGTGGTCCTCTCATAGGATCTCAGGTGAACTGCTAATAAAGGACTCCTTCCCAGGACTGTATGTCTTGAGAGAAGTAGAGTCGAAATGCATCTCCAAAGTCAGCCTGGCTAGACTTCATCTCATGTACTTTGTATATGTTTCATCGGGAGACTTGTCCCTGGAGGAGCACATCATGCTTGGTCAAGTGGAAGGGTAGTGAAAAAGAGGAAGATGCTTGATGAGATGGGTCGACAAAGTGCGAGCCACAGTGGGCTCAGACATGTTCACAACTGTGAAAATGGCTTTGGACCAGGACAGTGATTCCTTCTGTTGTACATAGGTTTGCGATTTGTTGGGAACAAACTGGATGGCCCGTAACAGCACCCCAAACCACAAAACAGCAAAAACCAGAGCCCAAACAGACTGCCCTATAGAGAATCCATTCCAATGCCCAGTGACCTGAAGTACAGTTTTTGGGGCTGTCAGTCTTTATAAGGGCAGATAGCCTCATCTTTCTCCCATAAGCACCTGTGGGTTTGGATCACTGACACTGTGTTTATCAGTCCAATGCCAGGAAATAAAATTGCCACAAGTCTTTTGGGAAGCATAACTCAATCCAAGAAAATTTGGATGGTGCCCAATACCCCATAGAAGGTAGGTTTAAATCTTAACCCTGGACCTGTGAAAGCAACCTTATTTAGAAGTAGCATGGTTACGTATGTTATTAGGTAAGATAAAGGCACTAGTGTAGGTTCTAATCTGTTTATGACTGGCATCCTTTAGGAAGAGGAGAAGAAACACACACTCACAGAGAAGAAGCTACAAGCCAAGAGATGCAAGCGTTCTTCAGAAGTTGCAATAGACCAGGAAGAACCTTCCCCTGGCTCCTTGGCTGAGGCATGACTCTGCTGACATCTGAAAGTCAGACTTTCACCTTCCAAAATGGTGAGAAAATAAATTTCTGTTGAGTTGAGTAACCTATTTGCAATATGTTGTGATTATTCCAGGAAACGAGCACACATATCATTCAAGGCCATACCCAGAGAGAAACAAAGCCAGAGTAAGATATAGGGTGGCTTCCTCATTGTAAGTTAGGGTGCTGCTATTTTCTAGAGTAGAGGGTGGTTGGAATATTACATTAGGCAATGTTTGTAAAGACAATCACACATTTCTTGGAATATACCATCCCACCCACTGTCATCACATTGATGCCAAAACATAGCCACCCTATAGGACAAAGCACAATTGTCTCACAGGGTCTCCGAAGTTGTACATCTCTAGGGAAACATGTGGCCACATCTCTCTTCTGTGGAGTATATGGTAGGCTCGAACTGCTGCACTTGGAATATTGCTGCTGCTGCTGCTCGATGCCACAGAGTTGACCCTAACTCACAGTGACCCAGGGTACAACACACTGCCCAGTCCTGAGCCACCTGCACTGTTGTCCACCTGTTTGAGCTCATTGGTACAGTTACTATGTCAACCCATCGCCTCAGGGATCTTCCTCTTTTTCACTGCCTTTCTGCTTGACCAACCCCGGGGCCCTAACCTCGCCATTATTTGATACTTCAAAGACAATATTATAATATGAGTACTATGGTGAATAGTAGAGAAGCCCTGATGGTGTATTGGTTACACATTGAGCTGCTAACTACAAGGTCAGCGGTTTGAAACCACCAACCATTCCTTGGGAAAAAAAAAAGACCTGGCTTTCTGCTCCCCCCACAGGCAGTTCTACTTTATTCTATAAGGGTTGCTGTGAGTCAGAATGAGTTGAGTTAGAGTTTTGATTGTTCCAGACTCATTACCCTGCTGTCTGCCAAAGGGAGTCTTGTCCCACATTCCTTGCGCGAATGTGCGCTCATTCTGCTTGGTATAACTTGAAGCTTCCTCAGACAGCTGACCAGCTGTGGGCTTCCTGCTCTGACAGTATACCTTGGAAATATAGGTTTGATTCCAGACTACCTTTGTTAAGTTAGTTGCACAAAACATATGTGAAATAGCATTTTGAAAACATTTAAAATATTCCCAGGTCTACCAAAATGTGACAGAGATACATATAAGAAGCACATGCTGTTGGAACAATTGCATTGATAGGTTTGTTACATGCAGGATGGTCACACACCTTCCATTCGTCAAAACAAAACACCACCATAATACCTACAAAGACTATATTGATGTTGGGGTGGATGAAGGGATATAGACGTTGTGGGGAGGTGAGGAGCTGGTGACAATGGGTGCAAGAAGGAAGTGAAGTTGATTCTAGAGCTAATTGGGCAACTCTTATTAAAATATGATCGACCGATTAAATTATTAACATGGGAATACATGCCAATAGAACTGTTAAAAAACAAACCTGTGAAACTCAGTAAATTCAAGTACAATAAAGTAAGGTATATTCTCAATCTCTAGTCTGTACCCAACTCCTTGCCTGGCCAACAGTTGCCTGGGTCAAAGCCATGCCTTCCTGCTCTAATTGGCCCTGCACAGGCAGCCTCTGGGCAGAGTGCACTTGCTGAGTTCCTTTGTTCACTGTGCTATGCAGGTCTTGGGGTTGCTCCCCATCACACCCAGCAGAAACCAGCTAGGAGTGTTTTCCATGGAGACCAGATGGCGTGGGGTGAGCCTTGCAAGGTACTGATCTTTGGTGAGCCCCGGGATCTGGCTTTCTGCCTGATAAATTTAGAAACATGATATTTATTCGTAAAGTCAGAACTGAGTAGCCTTTCAGGACAGATTCATAATAGCCCTGCTTCTAGGAGTGTGGTGTGTAAGCTGGTCAATTTATTTGTTTTCAATGAGAGGAAGAGCTGCTGGCTGGATAGAAGTGCTTGGGTCAGCACATGACCTCCCTGTGAGAAATCTTCAGAAAGGTTATGGGATGCTTGGTGGAAAGAGAATCTGATGGGGTGAAAAAGTGAAGCATCTTGAAGTACATGCTGGCCTCGCAGAGTCTCCTTTTCTAGGCCAGTCTCCTGCCTTTCCTTTGAGCAGGGCTGGGCCAACACAGCCAGTTTTTCCCTTTTCCTATTTCGCATGGATTCTTCCTTAGCGATTACTATCTTTTATCATACATGATATTACCATTTGACACTATTAACCATCTAATAGTTTCCTGAAGTACAACTCAATCTTACTTTGCCTTCCCAATATTATCTAAGTTATATTCAATTTAACCTACTTCCAATTGGACAAATGTTTGTTGTGTACCTACTAGCTGCTAGACTTACCTAAGATTTTCTAGTTTATATTAAATTCAGTTTTTCCTGATTATTTTTAATTGGACAAATATTTATGACACTAGACTATAATTCTAGGTTATGGAGAATTCAACGGTGGACACTTTTTTCATTTAATAATCTAGTTAGTAGAATTATGCAAGTAAACAGGCAGTGGCCAAAAAAAATCTGAAGATTAATATGAGGAAAGCTCTTGGAAAAAACAATGAATCTAGATATTCCAAATACTTCATTTAGTTCATGTAGAGTCTGTATCTGTACATAAGTCAAGAGGCTGTTATCTGAACAAAACATGGGACAATGCATGGTTTAAAATCAAGAAAGGTGTGTGTTAGAGCGATATCCTGTCACCATGCTTAGTCAATCTGCAGACTGAGAAGTTGGGCTTCATGAAGAACATTGCATCAATATTGGAGGAAGGCTCAATTAACAACCTTTGATATTGAGATGATGGAATCATACTCGACTGAATTCATTGATCGATGAGTTTGAAAGAAAATAACCTTTCATACCAATTACAACTCAACATAAAGAAAGCAAAAGTTCTTGCAGATGGATCAAAAGACAGAATTTTGATCAGCAGAGGAAAGCTTGAAGTTGTCTTTTCATTTGACTTGGTTCCAAATGCAATGCTTAGTGAAAGCAGCAATTGAGAAATAAAGCTACATATTCTATTGGAGAAAATCTGCTGTACAAGACTTGTTAGAGTGAAGGTGACACCATGAGGACTGAGGTCTGCCTGAGTCAAGCCAATTGTCTTTTTAATTGTCTCATATGAATAGGAAAGCTGGACAAGGAATAAGGAGGACCAAACAAAAATGTATGTATGTGAATTATGGTGTGGTAAAGAATATTGAATGTACCATGGATGGCTAGAAGAATAACCAAAGCTGTCATGGAAGAACTGCAGTCAAAATGCTCCCTAAAAGTGCAGATGGCAAGACTTCACTGCTTGTACTTCGGACCTTTGTCAAGAAAGACCCCTCACCCACTGCCTTTGATTTTTATAGGCAGACAGGGTAGAACTGCCCCTATGAATTTTTGAGCCTATACATCTTTACAGTGTTCTTGTAAAGCCTCATCTTTTCCCCTTGGTGGCTTTGAACTGCTAATCTTACAACAAGCAACCTAACTCTTAACCAACCATGTTTTCGGGACGCCTCAGGAAAGACCAGTCTCTTGAAAAGGAAATCATGTTGGATCAAACAGAAGCCAGAGAAGAGATGGGGTGACCCAGAGGCTGTAACCGTGGGCCACTGAGAGGGTGACCCTGAGCCAGGTAGCACTTCGTCAGTTACACGTAGGGAGGCTGTGAATCAGCCAATTCAACAGCACCTGCCCACAGCGAGCACAGCAATTTAGATTTGAGATGTGAGGGATGGCATTCTGAAAGAGGCAACACCTGCTTTTGGAGCCCAAGGGATGAATGAGAGGAAAGTGTGAGAGAGAAAAGGAGCCAATACAGGTGTGCTTATGTGTGAGTATGCATGCACACGTGTTTGCATGCAAGAGATTAGTACTATGGGACTCCCCCCTGGTGAGGTCAGGAAGGTGAGAAAGCACTAGAGCAGCGGTTCTCCTTGTGGGGGTGTGTGTGTGTCAAAAGACCCTTTCACAGAGGTCGCCTGATTCATCATGGTAGCAAAATGACAGTTATGAAGTAGCAATGAAAATAATTTTATGGTTGGGGAGACCACCACAACATGAGGAGCTGTATTAAAGGGTTGCGGCACTAGGAAGGTTGAGAACCCCTCTACCAGAGACTGCAAATCTTGTAACCGATATTAAGGGGTTAGGATCTTGTGAGAATCTATTGGGAGGTTTAAAGCAAAAAGTGAGTAGTTAGATTTGTAGTTTAGGAATATTACTCAGACTACAGTAAGGAGCTTAGGTGATTTCCATTTTCAAATATATACCTGGATTTCTGCCACATAGGGCTAATTTTCTCCCAAGATTGGTGAACTTTCTAGTTTATTCCATTCATTATTTTCAAGGTTTTGTGGGGGTGGGGGTAGGTGTTGGGGAGCACTGTTTGTCACCTCTGGCATGAAATGAGTTCTCCACTCCCTCTCCCTGCTGGTATTGCCAGGAATGACCCATCATGCCTCATACCTGAGAATAGTTATAAACTCTTGGCCTAATGCCCATCCAGAGAAAGATGATTTCCATTAGTGTTAAAACACTTTTTAGGGGGATAGGGTGAGGGAGTAAAACGTCCGTAAAGGTGACTTTAAAAGTAAGAGTTATTAACTCTGCACTTGGTTGTTTAGGCTACTAAATGATTTCTGTGTTACAGAGGAGTCTGATGTGTGAATGACTGCGTCACTTCCAAATGAAAGGTCATTGATTACTTCATTAATGGAAAGGGCTCTGGGGAAGGACAAAGATAATCCTGTTAAGGAAATCAGCATGTTCTAATTGACTTATAAGTAGTGGGTGGAGAGGGCCCCCTTTCTTCTCCTTCACTTGGCACCAGCAGATTGACAGGAAGCAAAGCTCTTCAGCACTTGTCTGGATTGAGGCTTTCCTTTGCCAAGAATTAGAGGGACTTGACGTGACCCGCCTCGTGCCATTGTCTGTCTTTACTGGGCTTCCACAGCGAGGAGGGGGGAAGGCAGCAAGATGAAATGTCTTGATTTTATGTGGTCCCGGATTTCTAAGAGGATTCTAAGATAGCAATGGTCCGTGATACTCAGTGGTATTACTAATAGAAATGATCCTGAAGATCACAGCAGTTCTACCCTGTCCGTGTGGGTCTCTAGGAGACAGGATCCATTCGATGGCAGTGGGTTGAGTTGTATTGCCCTGGAGGCCCTGTTGGGTACATGTTGGGCTGCTTAAGGACAAGGAGGACAGTTCCAATCTACTAGCTGCTCTGCAGAAGGAAAAGGAGATTATCTTCTCCCAGGATGCTTTAGAGAAAACCCTGCATAGATTTCCAGTGGGTTGGAATTGAACCCACGGCAGTGGGTTTGTGTTATTTCTACATCTTGTTCTATTGATACTATTTCAACAGTATGCATTTTCAAAGGAGTCCTCCTGTGGCGATGCATTAAGTGGGGTTTAAGTTGGGGTGTTAACCATTAGGTAGTTCCAACTCACCAGACACTCCTTGGGAGAACGATAAGGCTCTTGTAAAAATTTACAGCTTCAAAAGCCCTAGTGAGTAGTATGCTCTGACCTATATAGTCTGGATTAACTCAATGGCACTGAACAGAGTGAGTTTTGGGATTGTTGTTATTATTTTTTTAATGTCTTCCTTACTGGCTCTCAAGGCATCTGTAATTCAGGAACCTTGGTAGCACAGTGGGTTAAGTGTTGGGTTATTAACCACAAGGTCAGTAGTTTAAGACAGTTCAAACCCACCAGCCGCTTACCAGAAGAAAGATGTAGCTCTCTGCTTCCGAAAAGGTTTGCAGTCTCGGAAACCTGCTGGGGCAGTTCGGCTTTGACTCCTATGGTCACTGTGAACCAGAATGGCCTTCATGACACTAGACTTTGGGTTTTGGCATCACCCACACTGGTAAAGCTACAGTTCCACTTATGCCAACAGATACCTACTGGGTGGCAGCAAATGATGTCAGATTCAACAGCACTAATTAACTTCTCTTCAGTCTATTCTTACCTTAGAGGGTGTTTGCAGTGGCCTGAACATCTCTCTGTTCTCAAAAACCCTCCCTAGCCCCTCCTTGGCATTGGGACCTGGCTGGCGATTCTCCTTGGAGGAGACAGACCTGGGCACTTTCCTATATTTTTAATGACCTTCTGCTTTTATCATGGGTGATGTCATCCCATATCTCATCTGTTCTTCCCAACTAGTATTCACTGTGTTAAATATATTCTTGAGATGGTCTATAAATTCTAGTGGGATGTACACAAAATTATACTTGGGATCTTATGAACTTCTTTTAATTTTTAGTTTCAACTTGAGCTTGTAAATGAGCAATTATCAACCTGTTTTGCAACCGGCCTTTATACTCATTCTGACTGATGATATTGATCTTCTCCATCATCACTTTTCACAGTTATAGTCTTTTTGATGCCTGTGCATTTCATCTGAGCTGCTCCATGTGTGTAGTTGCTGTCTCTATTGTTGAGAAAAGGCATTCACAATGAATAAATGACTGGTCTTGTAAAATGTTATATGATCTTCAGAATCATTTCTATCATTAATACCAGGGAGATATCATAGAGATATGATATGAAGATTAGAGAGTAAATGACTGTTTTAAGAGTTAAAAAGTGGCATTTCCTGGTCGGAACTTAACAGGAGAAAGAAAACATATAAGAAAACTCTTCACATGAAATGAAATGGGTGGAGCTATTGGTACTTAGATGTGGTTCTACAAATTGAGTCTCTGGGCAGCGAGGCATATTGGGAGTGGGGAGGGGCCAGTCTTTGAAGTCATCCAGATGGAAGTCCAAATCCCAGCTCCACCACTCATGAAATTGCCATTGAGGTCTTTGACACAAGAACCTCTCCGAGGCTCAGTTTCTACATCTATAAAATGAGGAAAGTAATATACATCTGAGATTGATGATGCAGAAGAAATAAGTAGACATTTACAACATACTTGGCACCTGATAAGACCACAGTCAATATTAGCCATTTTGAAGGTAGCCAGCTACAAGCACATGGGGTCCAGGTCACTAAGTCCCTTGTTAGGAGAAAGGGAAGGGGAATTCTCAGTCTCCCCCTGGGGTGTGGATGCTCTCCAAAACAACCAATGCTCATTTCTAGTGACACCCCACTTTGTTAGACCTGGAAAAGTAATTTTTATTATATAGCCAGTAAAAGATTTTGCACACTCCTGTCTCCTAAGAAGGAAATTGTAGGAGTGTTTACCATCTCTGGTGCTTGAGCAGGAGGCTTGCTGTCTCCTTTGGGTACCGGTGGGAATGAGAGGCCACAGAAAGCCCTATGAAGGGGAATGTGGAAATACTTGGGACCTTGTGGCCAGGCTAGTCTGTGCAGCAGCAGGCCCGCAATGGTCTTGATCCAAAAATTCTGAGCAAAGGGGACCGGGGAGTATAGAATGAGGCAACTGACCAACAGCCCTGTGTCAGTGCACTGGATATAGGATGTTGGGTCAAAGAGTCAACCCAACAGAAAGGGCTGTGCATGCTACAGAAATCCAATTTCATGGGGAATATCAATTTCTTTCCCCTGAAGGTAAAATTGAAGTGAGAACAATTATTTTCAATATGGTATAACCGGATCATGTCTCTCATATGATTTTACTTTTCATTCAGAATACAAGCTAACATCTTAGGATGACTCTAGTCCATGATCTCGCTCTTTAACCCTATCCAACCTCACCTTTTCTCACTCACTGAGCTGCCCACACACTGGCTTCCCCCTTTTCCTAGAATCTCCCAGGCCTGCTCCTACAGGAGTACCCGGGCTTCTCCCTGTGCCTAGGCTCTTTGAGGACCACTCTGTGATTGTGCACCCCCATATCCTGGTCCTTCCCATCTCCCTTAACCTCTATCTTTTTCCCTCCATAATGCTTATTACCATCTAACATTTTATCCACGTATGTAATTTACCTTGTAAAAATGAACTGTATTAGATGTCTCCCCCCCAACTAGAACATACAGTCCACATCACAAAGGGAGAGTTTGTTTGTGCTTCTGTTTTATATTCTCTACCACCCAGTACCAGAACAGTGCCTGGCATATGGCTACTGTCATAAACACTTGCTTTGGGAACTTATTGGAAGGCAGATAGTTAATAAATATACTCTCAGGGTGCGCCTAGGGCCAGGAATCATTGTTTGCTCGATTCATCCGTAGCTGAGGGTGCTATCTTTTCATGGAGCAGGTTTTGGAAACCTGAGCCCTGCTTTAGAAGCCCTTTCAGGATCAGAAGGGCACAGCCCTCATCAGTGTACCAAGAGAGGAGCTGCAGATGGAGCCTTCAGCACACGACTCCGGATCCGGTTACACTCCAGCGCGCTGTAACGAGCACTAATAAGCCTCAACGGCCTAATGGGCTGTCCTGTGGTGAGGCTATGTTGGGAAGAGGTTACCAATAATAAGACTATTCTCTTGACAGTTAGCTTGGCAGAGGTGGGTAGAAATGGGTCAAGGGGTGCTAGGCAGGGCTTCGTGGGGAAATCTGGGCTCCCTCTCCAATTTCAAAAGGAGAAACATCATCCCATTTTGCTGGCTGTAAGAGTCCTCTTCTCTATTCTAGAGGAACCTTGGTGGCATAGTGGGCTGTACGTTGGGTAGCTACCAGAAAGGTCAGCAGTTTGAAACCAGCAGAAGCGCTACAAAAGAAAGATGAGACTTTTTACAGCCATTAAAAGTTATAGTTGTAGAGATGCGTGGGGGCAGCTCTCAACTCTATGTTATTCTACAGGAGTCCCGGGGAGTCGGCATCAATTCAGTGGCAGTGAGTTTTTTATCTCCCACAAGAAAACGTCCGAGGATGGTGCAGGCCTGGGCAGTGTTTTGTTCTGTTGTACATAAGGCCACTGTGTGTCAGAACAGGCTCCAAGACCCCAAACAAACAACAACAATGTTCTAATCTTGTTTCTTCTCTCACAGTGGCTCAAGCAAAGAGCTCAGGTATGATCCCAGCAGATAATCACTTCTGCTGAGCAGATGCTACGCTGGAAACTAAAAGGAAGAGCAGGCAAATAAGTTCGAACATACCTTAGAGAGGTGTCAGAGGATGGAACTGAACTAAATCAAACCAAGGTTCTCACTGCACGTGCAACTGGACCATGAAAAGCCAGCGCAGAAGAAGGGACATGTTGGCAGCGTGGGGGTTGGAATGCGATTCTGAGAAT
Source organism: Nesogale talazaci (assembly GCA_004026705.1). Lineage (NCBI taxonomy): Eukaryota > Metazoa > Chordata > Mammalia > Afrosoricida > Tenrecidae > Nesogale > Nesogale talazaci. The sequence continues at coordinate 164,055 of PVJH01002224.1, read as the reverse complement.
GTTCCTTAGAAGTGAGAAGGATGACACGTCAACTAGCTTCCATTGGGCACACCAGGAAAGATCAATGGTTAGACAAGGTCATCAGTGTGGAGCAGGGGGAGGAGAGCAGCAAGGAGGGAACCTCTCTGTGGGATGAGGGGACACGAATGGCCCAGCAAAGGGCTCAGAGTTAGCCCTGGTAAAGCTAGCACAGGAATATGCGACTGTGTCTGTCGATTAGTCGGTAACTGAAAGCAATGCTGAAGGATGGGGGATGTAAAGTTCCCAGAAGAGCGTCTGCCTTCAAGTGAGCACTGAAGATTGTAGACCACAATTTCTTTTCTTCTTCCTTCCTTCCTTCCTTCCTTCCTTCCTTCCTTCCTTCCTTCCTTCCTTCCTTCTTTCCTTCCTTCCTTCCTTCCTTTCATTCTTTCTTCTTTCCTCCCTCCCTCCCTTTCTTTTTCTCTTTCCTTCCTTCTTTCTTCTCTTTCTCTCTCTTCCTTCCTTCCCTCCTCCCTCCCTCCTCCCCTCTCTTTCTTTCTTCTTTTATTTTAAAATCATCTAATTGAGGACTTAAAAAAATTGGGGACTCTTACAGCTCTTATAGCAACCCATACTTCTGTTGTCCCAAGTACATTTGTACATATGTGGCCATCACCCTTTCCAAAAATGTTTCTTCTGCTTGAACCTTTGGTATCATCTCCTCTTTCCCCCCCTCCCTTCCCGCCCTCCAACCCTCATAAACCCTTGATATAAAGTTATAGATTATTATGATTTTCATATATTACACTCTCTGCTGTCATCTCCTTTCACCCATGTTTCTGTTGTTTGTCACCTGGATGTGTATGTGGGGGTTGTCAATCATTGTGATCGGTTCCTCCTTGCTCCCCCACCATTTCCCCCTACCCTCATAGTATTGCTACTCCCATGATTGCTCCGGAGGGATTTATCTGTCCTGGATTCCATGTGTTGAGAGCTCTTATTTGTACTGCTGTACACGTTCTGGTCTAGTTGGATTTGTAAAGTCGGAATGGGGTCATGGTAGTGAGGGGCAGGGAAGCACTAAGGAACTAGAGGAGTGCTTTATGTTGCATAAAACCCAGTCTGACTGCTGCTGCCTCATTCTGAGGTTTTTAATGTGGGGGAACAACCTTAGATGGAAGGCAGAGCATAATTCAAAAAAGCAACCTGCTCTTTGGTAAGTGCCTGGTGGTGACAAAGGCAATTCCGGGTTACAGGATTCCAGAGGCAGTCAATGTGACCGAGGAGACATGAGCTAGGCCCAGATAGATAATTCTCATAAAGGGAGCCAAAGGGAGCTCTCTGGTTGGGGTTGATGCTTGTGTGAGGACAGCAGTGTGTGAGAGCTGAGGGTTGTGTGGGTAAGGTAAAATTTGGGAGAAGGAGGGGACCAGACTTTGATATATTTTCTGGGCCTGGTTTCTTTTAAAAGTCACTCATCTTTGTGAGCTAAATTGCATTTTTATCTCCACTTGTAGCGGAGAAGAGGGAGGCCCTGGCAGGACAAGTAGGAGACAGGGCAGACCTCCAGTAGGTTTGATTCCTAAACTTACACTTGGATTCACAAATGGTTCCCTTCATTCTTCCTGCCAGTTGCCACCTCTTTTACACAGTGTGAAACAGAACTCTGTAATCTCCCTGCTTGTGGACTAGAACTCTCTCATCTGGCCATATCATGATCTTGGGAAGTGCAAAGCTTATTTCTTTGTGTCATGCTATTTCATATTCTTCCTCATTGTCTCTGTGGGGCTGAGCATGTCCATATTCCACAATTTAGTCTGTGAGAATAAATGCCTGCTTTTGAGTACTTTAATCAGTGCCACCCCATGGGCCAGGTCCCTAAATGGGACTGGCCTTTGAGTTTTTAAACTTCCATCTCCTTAAAACCAACCAGCTGTCATTGAGTTGACTCTGCTGCGTGGCCACTCTGTGCGTGGGTCTGTGTAGAGCAGTGCTGGGGAGCATGTTCAATGATTGGGTTTCCCTACACAGATGCCCAGCCCTTTCTAGCAGCCAAGAGCCTTCACTGTTTGCAACACCCACTGGCTCTTTGATTTGCTCCAGATCTCTGAGGCTCTTTGCTTTGCTACTTCGATGCCTCATGGGGATGATCCACCTCCTTTCTTGTTGCAGGGGTCTGTTTCAATCCTGAAGTTTTACCATGTCTGTAAAGAGCCCTCTGCAACCCCAGCCCTCACGGGCTGCTTTATTTCTCTAAGCCCCATAAGAATTAGTGTCCTATTATAGTTTGGTTGTTTGTTTTACAGTTCATTAGTCCCTGCTTGTTCCTTGGTCTTCTTTTCTTAACTAAGCTATAACCTCTTGATTCTCAGCATTGGAGGTGAATCACGACTGCTTTCCCATTCTGGTACTTAGCCTGGGGTTAGTCAGCTTGCTTGCTTTGGGTCCAAGGCTGATGGCTAGATAGGGACATCTTTGCTAAGGTAAAGAGTCAGCTAAAGTGAGAGACTCCCTCCCTCCATGAGGTGTTGAACATAATAGGTTCTACAGTGGACTTGATTGTATCATTGCTGTTGAAGGTGGGCTGGCACAGCAGCCACCACAATAGCATGAAACATGCAAGAGATTGGTGATGATGGCCCCGGACTGGGCATGACTCAAGCTTGTGGTACAGCAGTGTTCCACGAGTCAGAGCTCACTTGATAACAATGAATGGCATCAGCTATAAAACATGTTGCAATTTTCCATGACTTCTTCCTAGATGGTGATTCAGAATCTTGCTGGATGTTAGATCCCTTGAAACACCATGATGATGCAGGCATTGCTAAGTAGTGACGTGGTCAGGCAAACACTTCAAGGAAGCCGAGATCTGTGGCCAGACCCTACACCCCACATCCCGTCCTCTTTCTCCTTTTCTACGAGTTGACTCATCTGGATAATTGCCTGAGCTTTCCACCTGACTTAGCCTGTGCAGACCCAGACAGAATAGCTCAAGGTTTTGCTCATCTCAGGGCTGGGAGACTGGAAACTCAACTGCTCATGGAGCAGAGTAGACTCAAGAGGACAATCTAAGTGCCCCTTTGTTCCAGGTGCCCTGAGAGGCTCCGCCCTGGGGATCACATTGCTCCCCTCCTGGGGAAGCAGAATGCTTCTTGCTCCTCCAGGAAGCCTGGCAGGAGCCTGGGATACTATCATCCTGTCCCTGCCAGATGTTGACCTGACTGACAACACACTCTCTGTGGGCCCCCGGTTCATCCTCCTCCCTTCTGAGGATTTCTCCCGAGACCAGCCTGAGAAGACAGTGAGACAGGCTGGAACAGAGGGGGTGTGTCCTTCTCTTTTGTTAGGGGGAGTGTCTGGCTCCATGTCTAACACACCCAAAGACACTGGGAAGAAGCTGCCCTTTGGGATCTGAGAGTCGTACGCTGGGAGAAGTCTTTGAAAGGATCTTCCCCAAATGCCATTTGCTGGGGTGGATGAAATGGAGGCCTGGCAAAAGGAAACCTCAAGTTAAAGATCTGTTTTCCAGGGATCTGGTAGCAACACTGAGATTAGGAACCAGGTCTTCTCTCCTCCAGACCTGGCTTCGCGGTCTCTCCTGGATAGCCTTGGTGATCACTGAGGCAGACGCTCAGGCGGGTCCTGCTCTGTGGGCTGGACTGAATCTGCCTGATCTGCTCTTTGCGCGCCTTGCGGGCCTCTCTTGCTCTTTGCTTCCCCTGGCTGATAAGTGCAGGCCTCATCTGTGTCCTCTGACCTCTGAGCACTCCCACGTGCTCGCCTGACAAGCTGGAACACTCTGTTGCCCACTCTCCTCCTGCTAATGCCGACACATCCTCTAGATCTGCAATTAAATAGAACGTCCTCCGTCCGAGCAGCCTTTTGTGAGTTTCACCACCTACTAGCACACACACCCCACTGAATGCTTTCCACACCTTTTATATGGTTTAGGTCACAGAACTCTTATTTGAAACCCATTGCTGCCTGCTTCACCTTGTCTCTAAGGCTCATGAGGGGAGGGACATGGCCTCCTTCCTGACGACTCTTGAGTCTGGGTCAGGCATAGTGTAGGCCCTCAATACCTATTTGCTAAATGAAGGAATTAATGACTGACGTCATTCACGGTCAAGTCAACCTTTCATCCATGACAGCATGGCTGTTCCTGTGCTAGGAAGAAACCTTCCAGCTCTAAGCACTAAGACACATGATGGTCTTCAGGCAGGCCTGTGATGTGGATATTCTTACGCTCCAGTTTTTATACCCAACACCTGAGGATCTGAGAAGATGAGCAGCTTGTCAGGGCCACACAGGTGGCTGAGCCTGACCAAGGCTGGCTCTAAAGCTGAGTTACTTGGTGACTGGGTGCTGCCCGCTGTGCGTATTAGCCATGTCAAGATGTGCTGCAGCCTCAAATCTCCCAGGAGATGGGTCAAGAATCAACTTCTGACAAGACTTCCCTCCTTCCACATCTGAGGTTTACTCCCCACCCCCCAGCCCTGTGAGGCCACAGGTTCCTGGGACAGGCACCGTGGCCAACTCGATGTCAAGAAGAAGCCAGGGAAACAGTCATTCACCATAAATCCTGTTTTCTCTTTTCTCCGAGTAACTGAGAACACAGCTCATTTTACCAAGATGTCCTGGTGCCTCGGGTCTCGACAAAGTCCCATTTCCCATCCCTTGTCTGTGGTTAAGTGGAGACAGTTACAACACCCTAATTACTGAGCTGGTGGGCCCTGCTGACACCTGTAAGATATTTGGTGTGGTGCAGGAAGTGGTGCTTCCTTTCCAGTTTACATCACCAGTTAATCTAATTATTCCTTCCAGTTTAGCTTTCACATAGTCCATCAAAGAAGAGATTGCTCATTTCCTTGCGAAACTGTATACGACCCCGGTAACGCTCTTTTCCCCTTCTTATAGGTAATCTGAGATTTCCTAACCCTTCTCCCCTACTGTATTCTCTGGTTAATGTATAAACTTGGAAGAAGGATCTTGACAGAGAAGTCAAGAGGGTCTCACCTGTGGGAATAGCATTTACATTTCAGAAAACTGGAGAGCTCAAAGGGCCTTTCACACAATCTGTATGAAGTTCCCTCATTTCCTAGGTGAGGAAACTGAGGCCCAGGCAGGAAAACCCTGAGAAAACTCTTCCTGAGCTTTTGCTTTGTGTACACCACTGGGACGTACCAGTGAAGAAGATTGACAAAGTCTCTGTCTTCCAGGAGTTTGACTCCAGAGGATAAGAGAAATGAACAGAGTCCTCCACACAAAATTCATTATCCCCATCAATTCCAACCCATGGCAACCTTGGGTGTTAAGAGCAGAACTGGCCCTGTCATCTGAACACAAAGAGATTACCGGCTCTTTCTTCATGGGTTCCACGGTGGGTTTGAATGGGCACACTTTCAATGCCTAGTGGAGAACCACCAATTTGTGCACCATCTGGGAGTATTTGAGAGGGAAAAGACTGTACCCGAAAATAATGAATAAATCCCAAATGTGCAAAACAGTGTGTCAAAGAAGTACACATTTTTGGGGGGTGATCCTCTAAGGTATACTTGAAATGAGTCATACAGGGTGAAAAAGCTTTTACCAGGGAGAGAATGGAGAAAGACAGCAGCAGTCTGTGTATAGAGCAATGGAAGGGATTCCGACCAGAGTAGGCAGAGAAAGATGGAGGAGAGGTCAAGAGCAATCCAGCGAAACAGACAGGGTCTCACCTACAAAATGGTGGACCCTTGGTGATCATGTCTTCCTGACACGCAGCTCCTGCCTGAATGTTCTGTTTGCCTCTCTGCATCTACTTCTCTGTGCTGTCCCCCAGGAGGCTGACTTTTTAGCTACCTCGATAGCAATGCCCATGGGGAGACCAGTCCCTGGAGAAGGACATCATGCATGGTAAAGAAGGGGGCAGCAAAAAAGAGGGAACCCCTCAACAAAATGGACTGACACACCAGCTGCCACCACAGACTCTAGCCGTGGAAGACTTGTGAGGATGGCGCAGGACTGGGCAGTGTGCTGTTCTTTGTGCACAGGGGTGCTGTGGGGCCGGACAGATTGAGGGCAGCAGCAGCAGCAACAATACAGTCCTGTAAAGTCTCTGGCTCCTGCTTGGGTTTGGCCAATAGGAGGCAGCAGCATTGTTTGGAGCAATGCCAGGGTATTCATTCCCTAGAGAACCTCTCAGCTTGATGGCAGGTAGGTAGACTGTTGGGCTCTGGGAGATCACAGGCCATGATAGGCTGTCTCATCTCCTACAGATTTGGTTTCTCTTTCCTTGTCCCTTTCAGCTGAGGAGCGCTGACAGCTTTCAGCTCCTACTGACAGTTTCGGGATCCTTCATATCTCTGGATGTTCTCCCCACCCCTGCCTGCCCACTCTTCAGTAGTAAGCTGTCCCTTCCTTTAACTTTCTTCCATTTCCTCATCAACATGCTCCATCTACTTCCTAAGGGGTCCTTTAAAATGAGCTTCTGCCTGTAAGGGCAGCCTGCAGGGCAGAGGCCAGAGCACTAGCTGTTGTGCTTTTGTGGCCTGAGCCACTGGGTGTCAGCAGGAGTGCAGTGGAGGGGGGCAAGGAATGAAGGGAAAAGCAGTGATCCCAGCAGAGGACCCTCTGAACTCCCATAAATGGGCACTTGAGACAAAGCAACAGCTCTCAAAACCTGCCCTGCCCAGAGGTGTCCAAGTCATTCTACGACGGCGTCCATCCTGGAAGAATTTCTGATATCCAACTTCCTTCATGAGCCATGGCTCCCTTATTCCACAATCCCCAACCCCAGAGGCCTAAAGCCAGGAAGAAGAGGAGGGAGAGAAAAAGGCAGCTGCATACAATGTGTGAAGGCATGCTTGTAGTGGGCTCTGAGGGGGCCAGAAGATTGAAGCCTCAATCGCTCTAGTCTAATTTTGAGTTGAGCCATTGCTTAAAGGTTGTCAGTAAAAGCTTTAGCATTGCCCACATTTCCATCAGCTACCTCCACCACAGGCAACTTTAAGGAGAATGTGAGGCATGGCACTCCCCCAGCTACTTTCAGGATGATTTCCCATGAGATCCTACTTATTCAGCTTACCAGTTTTAAAAGTGTAGGAATTCTGAGAAACAAAATTACTGAGAATTTACAAGTACCCCATGTCCCTTTGTTTAAACTAATGTTTTCCCTATGTCCCTTGGTTTAAATGAATGTTTTCCTAGTTTACTGGACAATAACAACCACCGCCCCCCCCCCCCCCCCAGCCCCTACCCATTGCCCATGCCATGCTTTGTTCAAGTAACTTGCAATGTACTTGATGTCCCCTTGCAATGTGCTTTGGGAAACATTTCTCTTGGTACCAAATATAGGAGCAAATATTTTCTTCTAAGGGAGAGCACTAAGATGTCTGCTTTAACCTGGTGTGATGAAGCATTCTACCCCCAAGCTCAACTTGATCCTAGCTGTTGTGCTGGGAACTGAGCAGGACATGACAGAAAGAATCACCACGGGACAAGTTGAATAGCTGCCTTGTTATAGGAGAGGTAAGTTTGTCATCTACTAGTGGGCTTTTGGATCTCACTGCATATGGAGAGCCCCTTGAGGGCCTACTGGGTCTTAAAAATAGAATGTTACTAGAATAATATGTATTTGTCTTAATATGCAGTGGCCATCAAAGTGAAATGTTGTAAACATTTCATTTATAAAGTGAAGTCAGGATTTTTTAATGGAATTAAAATGGGAAAATATTAGGATAATAGTGATAAATGAAAGCTAGAAAGGAATAAAAGAAGCATCGTAGGGGAAAACATGCCTTGGAGAGAGTTTGAAATGCGTCATTGTCAAATAGATGGGAAATGGATGAAAGTAGATGCTTCATGGAGTCCCTCCGATTCCTGTCCTTTATATCCACCCCTGCAAGGAATCACATATGGAGGCAGGAGGGACTAGTGCAGCAGCTGCCACACAAAATATTTCCTGAACCAATGAGTCAGTTTCCCCCACCCTCGTTTGACAGCGAAGGACAGAAACACTAAGGTGTCAGTCAGTGCTGTCCTCCATGATTTGCTGTATTCCAGATGCTTAATGGACGTTTAGTCTAACCTTGGCAAGGCAGGTGGTACTGTTTGCACTAGTGGCACATTTAGTCTAAGACAGGAACTGGGAGGTAGAGCAGAGACCCCCCCCCCCCACCTTCCTGAACAGCTCTCAGTGTCAGGACTTGGGTCTGACTGGCTCAAACCATTTTATGAAACTAAGGGTAAGACTATCCGATGAGCATTTCCACGGATGAGAGCCTTGGAGCTACTGGAAAGGAGGTCTTCGATGTGTATGAACAAATATATTCTCTCTCTATTCCACACATAAGAAACCAGTTCTTCAAAATAATCTAGAATGGAAGGAAGTGGGGGAGAAAAGAAAAGAAGGATAAGGGGAAAAAAAAGAGGAATTTGTCAAATGGTTCTAGACTAAGGTACATAGTGGACACATTGACCAATAAGCATTTATTGGAGTAGAAGCAGCATATTAAGGGTGATATTCACTTTGAAGTTGGTTGTGTTGCTGGAATGTAAACCTGTCCTCTGTCCCCAGTGCTTGGTAACATATGCTGCATCGAGTCCTTCCCCCCCCCCCATCTCACACACACACACACAGTCCCACACACCAAACATACACCCTGCACTCTCACTCCCTGCCCCCTGCACACCCTCCTGCCCCTCAGACACACAAGGGAATTGTGAGAACAAATTGTGAGAACAGAGATATCCTAGATGACACATATTTGTAGGGCGATATTTAACAATAATTTGGAATATATAGGCATTGATTTGAGTACACCCCCACTTCTGTTTATTACTTTCAGAACCCACAGGATGAGACATCTCAGGGTGGACTGACAAGATGTGCAGTGGGCTGTGGGGTGGGACGGGGAAATCATCAAGGCGCTCCCTACTGTCCTGTGTCAGCACAAGCAGGAACTAGTTGCTGTTGAGTTGGTTTAATGCGGCGACTGATGCCAGGCCTGTCAGAGCAGAGAGGGGTTACACACAGGTTTCCCTGGCTGCTTTTCCAGATGTAGATGCTGGCCTTTTTTCTGAGATGCCTTCGGGTCAATTCGAAAGCACAGTCTTTCCATCGGTTTCTCTGTGTTAACTCTTTATACCACCTCAGAGCTTCTCTTATAAACAGAGCCTCTGACATCCCTGCAGAGCAGCGGTTCATAGTCTGGGGGCCGCAACTCTTGGGGGTCAAATGACCCTTTCACAGGGGTTGCCTGATTCATAACAGTAGCAAAAGGATAGTTATGAAGTAGCAATGAAAATAATTTTATGGTTGGGGGAGTCACCACAACATGACGAAGTGTATGAAAGGGTTGCAGCAATAAGAGGGTTGAGAACCACTGCTATAGAGGGTGCCAAGATTATCCTCCCAGTCAGTAGACCCTCAACTTTGTTCTATTGCTGTTGAGTCAATTCCTACTCATGGGGTCCCTATTATTCCACAGGGTTTCAGTGGCTGATTTTTAAGAAGCAAATTGCCAGGCCTTTCTTCCACAGTGCCTCTCAGCGACCTCAACCTTTCAATCTCTCTGTAAGCTGAGTGCTTTAACTGCTTATACCACCCTCAACCTCTAGAGTCTACTCTTAAGTTACAACAGCAAATCTCTCACATTGTAGATCAAGACAAGTCAAGCGAAAAGCCCAAATTGGACCCCCTAAGATTTGGTAGGTCCTTGACTCTTGGATAATGTCAACTCTCATATCTTGTTCCTCTACCCAAGTACACTGGGAATGTGTCATTAAATGAATCTTAGTTTGACCATTTGATTTGTGGTGCTAGCAAAGAATATTGAAAGTACCTTTAGCTTTTAGAAAGCTGAAAGGCCCAAGAAACTTTTCATGGACGTTTAGACTGCTCCTTAGAGGCAAGGATGGCAAGACTTCATCATCCATACTTTGCATGTGTGATCAGGAGTGAAAAGTCCCTGGAGGACATCATGCTTGGTAAAGTAGAGGGACAGCATGAAAGAGGACGGCCTGCAAGGAGACAGATGACCAAAATGGCGGGCACAATGGGCTCAGGGTAGGATGGTGCATAGGATGGTGCCAGACCAGGCAGTGTTTCATTCTGTTGTGTATAGGTTTGTTATGGGTCGGAACAGACTCACTAGCACCCAACCACCACCACCACATTTATAATCTGCTCCCTCCCTGCCATTACCACTTTGACCCCAACTTCGACTATCTTGCCTGAAGCTTCCTGCTGTTCCTGGAGCATAGCAGCTTCCTTCACCGTAGGCCTCTGTATGTGTTGTTCTCTCTCTTTCCCCCAATACCTATAGACCTTCGCACTCACCCCTTATCTCTCATCTCAAGTGTCAACTTCTCATACTCCATTTAGAACTGGGAGCCTGAGCTTACTCATGTCTCCTCTTCCTGTTTTTAAGTCATTCTATGTCAACAGATGAGGCCACCCCAAATCTTTACTTCAGTTACAACATTAAGGTCAACCCTACGTTGAGGAAGAATTCCTCCTCAGTCATATGTTAATGACCTTCCAATTCAAGGGGCTTATCTTCTAGCAGTATCCTGAATATTTTTTTTTCTGTCCAAAACCTTTGGATGTTGCAGTCACTGTATCAACCCCACTTATGGAAGGGTTTCCTCTTTTCCACAAATGTGCTAGTAACAATGGACTCAGACAGAGCTGTGATTGTGAGGATGATGCAGGACCTGGCAGGGTTCTGTTTGTTTATACCTGGGATCTCTATGGATTAGAATCTATGTGGTAGGCCCTAACAACAACAATTATCTTAGGAAATTGGTTTCCAGACCTTTCTTCCCAGACTGCTGTAGTCTAAAATCTCTACTGAAACATCTGCACCATGGGTGATCCTGCCGGTTTTTAAAATGCTAGTGACATAACTCCCATCGTCACAGCCACCGGCAAGCCACACGGTAGGAGAAACCAACAGGCAGGTGGTGGTTCGACAGTTGACATACTGTATATTTTACTTGCGCTGTTCATTTTGTTATCTCCCTCTTCTCCAATGTAAGTTCTAGGGAGGTTGGGGCAGGGATGTTTGTCTGGTTTGTTGATTGTGATAGCCAAGCATCTCAACTCATGCTCATTATAGAGAGAGGAGTCAGTAAATATCTTGAAAAAAAATTAAGACATTTAAGCAGCATATCTTGCATGAACTTTGGGCACATTCTCAGGAGAGACCAGTCCCTGGAGGAAGGCATCAGACTGGTAAGGTAGAAGGTTACTAAAAGAGAGGAAGACCATTGGTGGGATGGAGTGGCCCAGTGGCTGCAGTTGTGGACTCACATTAAGAATAATTTTGAGCATGGCCCAGGACCAAATAGCATGGGTTCTGTTGTAGAGAGGGATGTGAGGTCAGAACCAGCTTAGCAGCACCTGACAAGAAGAAGAACAATAGCAACAAGAACAGCATCTTGCATTCGAGTTTCCCCAGGTCTTCAGAACACTGTGTGGAGCTGTGAGGCTGTGCTCGAGTCTTGGTGGAGCTGCTTGTTCTGTTCATTTTTATCAACTGCCTTTCAGCTTGAGGTCAGATTCTCTGGCTATCCGGGGAAAGAAGGAAGATTGCCTTTCAAACTTAGGAAAAATACTAGGAATAGTTTAAATCAACCCCATTTCCCACTTTAGACATTGTTCCCAAGTGTCCTTTAAACCAAATAAGTCTGATGAAAAAAAAAACCCAAACCAAAAATACCCAACCTCAAAGAAACGACTGTCAGTTGACCGCCCCCCTTGCCCCAGCCCCTTGCTCCAGCTCATTCAAAATTTAAGTCCAAACTTTGTTTTTATTCATCTTTGTTTTGGTTGGCTGTCCTCAAGGTGATTTTTGACTCACAGAGACCCCCATGTGCTGGGGCAGAAGTGCACTCCAGGGGGTCTGTAGGCTGCCCTCATGGCAGGACAGACTGGCTGGTGCTTCTCCGGAGGAAGCCCAGACTGGCACTGAATCACCAACCTTTCAGTCCACAGCCTGGTGGCTGACCACTGTGTGTCCAGGACCCCTTTCTCAGTTTTTAGGGCATTTTTTTCTTGTATTCTGGGGAAGAAGGCAGGTGCTGGCTCTGGAATGCTTGAGTTTTAATCCTTGTTTCACCACATGTTCATTTGAAAACCTTGGGCAACTGACTTCCCCTCTTCGTTGTTCCAGTCTCTCATAAGTACAATGAGGATCATACGATCCACTTCGTAGTGTTGCGGGGAGGACTCACTAGGCCGATCGGTATAAAGCACCAAGAACTGTACTAAGTCAGAGCAAGCAAGTCTCTGCACTGCTCATTTCGAAGGAGGGACTGCCTTCTTCCTACTGACCATCAGTAGCAGGGAGGCATCACTGCCCTCCTGGCCCCCTCCCCAAGTCTCAGTTAAGCCAAGCCAGCTGCAGACCCCTGTTCTGGTGTTGGAAATGCTGTTCTGGGGCTTGGATCAAGGCTAGGAGACAGCCGTGCCCAATAAATGTCAGTCACTGAAAGCCGCAACCCTTTGGCCAGCACAGCTGGGCCCACAGTGGTTCCTCTGCTCGCTGGCACCCTCTCAGTAGCCACTGCTGTGGACTGTGCCTGCTGGCGGAAGAAGAGGGCTCATTTGTCCCCTTGCCAAGTCAGGGGTGAGAGACGGGACCGTGGCCTGCCCAGCCCCCAGACAGAGGAGCCTGTTGCCCCAACTGAGGTAATTTGCTTGTCAGCAGACTCCAAATCCTCCCTGGAAGTCATCTTAAACTGGCATTCTGACACAGGGCCAAGTCCCCAAGCTGGCGTTTCCAGGCTAAGGAATGAGTGTTCCCTAAAATGCACCTTTCGAAGAAAAGGAAAAAACTTAATACAGCTTGCCAGGGGGAATTAAGTGTCAGTCTTTTTTTTTTTTCTTTTTCCCCCTCCTTTCTTTTTTTGAATGGCTATTTGGATATAGACAGGAAGCTACAGAGTCTTTTACTAAAAAGAAAAAAAAAAAAAAAAGGAAAAACCCTCATGAAGGCAGAAATCCTCCCTGTCCCCGGGGAGATGTTGGAGGAAGAGTCAGGCCTGAGGCAAGTACCAATGCCAAGAAAGCCGGGCTGTGAGCTCGGCAGAAGGTGGACGCGGTGGGCAGGATCTGGGCCGCTGCACGGCTACTGAGCAGCTTTCTATTCAAACCCATTCTGGTAGCGGGAATGTTCTTTCATTCTTTCAGCACTCCTTCCCCCTCAGAACCCCCCGCCCCTATAAGAAGAACTCAAAACAAAACAGAAAACAAAACCAACCCACAACCACTAAAGAAAGACCCGGAGACAGACGCATGTCCTCTGGGAGAGAAGACCCAGGTCAAATTCAGAAGTTGGTTTCAGGGAACCCTCCTCCCACTCCACACACAAAAAGCTTCCCTCTAAAAAGGCGGCCCAGACAATGGATCAGATGCCAAACCATGTGAAGTGCCCAGAGGCAACTCCAAAACACCCGGCCCACCAGCCGGCCGAGGCTGCCAAGGAGCCAGATGCTGCAGCTTTAAAAATATCTTCCGCTGTTTGGCATCTGCACTTGTAGGCTGCTGCCTCCGTGAAGGAGCGGGCAGGATGAGGGCAGCCAGCCTGCAGCCCAGTCCAGCCTCTATGTAATGGAGAGTGCCTCGAACCACGGGGCTGCCCATTTGGCCTTGTTAAATCACCCCCAGCATATGGTCAGAGACATCTGCCCAGGATTCAGACCTCACAGACTGGAGAAGAACGCTCAACACAGGCATTCTGAGGCCCTGGAGACTGGAGGCAGCTGGGAAGGGATTCCTGGGGCTAAAAGCCTCTTTTGAGGGTGGAGGCAGAACGTCTGAGAGAAAAGGACCCGCCTCAAGGTCATCCATGAGCATATGCCAGTAGGATGGGGTGCAAGTGCTTTAGCTCCTTCTTGCCTCTGTTTCCTTCTCTGTGGAATGGGGATGACCATGGACAAGAGTGTACAGGCAGGCTCTCGGTGAGCCTGATAGGAAAGTACTCCACATGGCCCTCCTTGGCAGATTGTAACTGCTCAGCACACTCTCATTAGACTGTCTCCCAGTCTTTTAAGCATGAGAGACAAAACAGCCACTGACGGGTCAGGTTTTTTTTAAAGAGATTTAGGAAAAGATTCCACACGGTCGCCAAACTGTCCCCTCTCACTTATTTCTGGCTGAAAAGAGTCTGTACAAGAGGGAAGGCTGCATCCTTTTTGATCACTGTTAAAATGAATTTATTTCCCAAGGGTAAAGTGATCAGATTTTAAGCAGGATACCATTGACAGGGGATGGGGTGGAGGTGGGAATTATTGATTAAAAATTTGGTCTAGGGGCTGAGCCCCGATGGCGTAGTGGTTGTGCGCGGGACTGCGGCCCACTGGGGTGGAGGTTCGATTCCAGCTCCACGGAGCAAAGGCTGGGCCTCCTACTCCCACCACCTGAGGGCAGTGATGCCTAACCCTCTCCCCCCCCCCCAAAAAAAAATTGGTCTACATGGAGCAACAAAATTTTTCATAGAATGCAAAAATAGTATTGTAATATATTTATTTTAATTTTAAAATGCCATGTGACATTGTTAAAATTGTTAAAAAGTGGGTCATCTGGTCACTTTACCCAAGGGGCAACTATGAACTGGGGAAGGGATTGTTTTTGAAGCAGGTGTTAAGGGGGTTTCTTTCTTTCTTTGTAGCCATCCGTCTGTGAGTTTGTTGTACAGCGATGGGTGCGATCCTGAAAGCTATGCCATCGGTGTTTTAAATGCCCTCAGAGTTTTGGACAGTTTTCAGTGGCACTTCCGGACAAAGGCAGACTAGGAAGAAGAACCCATTCATAAAATCCTAAGGGTCACAACAGAATATTGTCAGCTATAATGCTGCATATTGAATTTACTGGATTGGAAGTACAAAGTGACAGCCTCAATGGACTCAAACATCGCAACATGTGAAGGAGCCATTGTGAAGATGGCTCCTGACAGGACATTGTGTCCCAGGACACATAAAGTCACCAAGCACTGAGGCTGACTCAGGGGCAATGAAGGAGAGGCACAGCATATATTTTGTGTGAATCCTAAGACATGGGGGCAACTAGGAGGGGAGCTGCATTGGAAAACATCTCTCTGCCTCGGTGAGTCACTTAGTTTCTCTGCACCCCCAAATCTCACAAGTGTATATATATTTGTTTACCATCTTGAACAACACACACTGGGTTATCTTTTGTACGACTACCTTACCTTGTCATTTAATTAGAAGAAAAATATAAGTGCAGAAAACCCATGATGATAAATGACTCCCTGCTATTTGCCTCAGAGGCAAACTTTCCCCAGTTCATATTTTAAAATCTCCATTTTAAGAGCAATTTCAAACGGTTATCTTTAAATGAAGGAGCCCCGCTGGATTGGTGGATTGTACTTTGGACTGCTAGCTGTCATGTCTAAGTTCTAAAACACCAGCCTTTCCTTGGGAGAAAGACAAGCCATTCTACTCCTTTAAGGACTTACCCTCTGAGAAAAGTCCTCACAACAGGTCACTGTGAGTTGAAATCCACTCAGTGCCAGTGGCCGGGAGTTTGGAGTTGGACTCGTGATTGAATTCTCAGGGAGGTCAATGGTCTAACATGGAAAACTGAAAGCCTGCGTGGTTTGGCACATCACAAAGCCATTATAGTTTGGCGCTGAGCATACTGACTTCCTAGTGATTGAGAACTAATGGGCTTAAATCCCCACCTGTCACCAATGTATGCTTTGCAATGTATGCAATGTATGGTCCCCATTTCCCACTTGTATCAACAAGTGGGTTTTATTAGATTAGGATTTACCAAATTTTAGTCATTTACCTTATCTTTTTTTCTGTGTCTATTTTTTCTTTGAACTGAATTAATAAATTGCTAAAAACAAAACTAAATAATTCCTGATGGCATCACAGTTATGACTTGGGCTGCTAACTGCAAGGTCAGAAGTTCTAAACCACCTGCTGCTCGGAGGGAGAAAGCCGAGGCTTCCTATTTCTGTAAAGAGTTACAGCTTTGGGAATTCACAGAGGCAGTTCTACCCTGTCCTATAGCATCCATCCGAGTATTTCATGATAGCAAATGAAAAGCTCTCATTTTAATATGAATGTAATTCAATGCCTAGTAATTAACATAAACATGTTTACTCAGAACCTTAACTTACCCACTGGGAAAGTCAAGGAGTTGCTAATGGTTTTCATAGTACAAAACTCCTTCCTTGTGACAGTGTTAGATTCAAACTCAATTTTGTAAGCATAGTTTCAAAATTGAAATAAAAATTCACAATAATTAAATCTGTTTGTATATACTATATTTGTATTAGAGACCACCAATATAGTTATTTATGTTGCCAATTAACTCTTGGGAGGTAGGGGGCATGAGCTCTAAATTAAACTTCATCATCTTTGCAGACTTAGGTGTAAAATGACTTCTATCACATGTTGAGTGAATAAAGAGATAAAATAAACCAACAAAAATCTCATGGGCATACACTCCCTTGGGCATCAAAATAGCCACAATACATGTCCACATGGAGAGCTTAATTTCTTACCATCATGAATATGCTACTGCTTAGGGAGGTTATAGTTCTGCCAAGATCTTTCTGAAAAGGTTGACAACCTAAATTTATATGAGCAGTAAAGTAAAGGCCAGGAAACATCCAGTTGATTGATTGACCCAAACATGTACCAGGCATAAACCCTAGGTTCTCCATTATGAACCCCAAAGTTGCAGGCTGGAGCCCATGAAGAGGCACGTTGGAAGCCAGGTGTGGCGAGCTGCTTCCCAAAGGTTAGAACATCCTCTGGCGTAGTTCTACTCTGCACCTTCCAGGCTGAGATGCCTTGACGGCACTCCTGTGCAATAACTTGTGAATTGGTGACAAGCTGATCTTCATAAATTGTATTACAGACAGCTTAAGTATTAGTTTATGACTTGGCCTCTTCCTGTCTGATTTTCATATTTCTGTCAAAAAATATAGAGAACCACGATAAATATTGTTTCTGATTCAACTTTGAAACTAAAATGTCACACTACTCTGCCTTGCAACTCCTGGCCCAGATTAAAGGAAGAGAATGTTGAGATTGGGAGTCAAGCTGTTAACAAAAAACAAACAAACAAAAAGCCCACAGATGTTACCACTTTCACTACTTATCAGTGCAATCAGCATTGTCGTGAGGCCATGCATTCAAAACAAAATATGGGAGAAAGAGAACACTGAGGCTGATAGGATGGTGGCAAACCTCATTCATAACTCCAGTGTCAAATGTTGGGGTTCAGTGCATCAGAGCAAAGTCACTGCTCTTTATGGTAGGACTTTACAGAGGTACACATTACACATTTGAAATTACGAAACCAAATTTCACAATGAAAAGAGCACTACATGTATAGTGCAATGGTGAAGCATTTGGTTGCTAATAAAAACATTGGAAGTTTGAACACACCAGCCACTCCATGGGAGAAAGAGCAGGTAATCTGTTTCCATAAAGATTGACAATCTTGGGAGCTTTATGGGGCAATTCTATTCTGTCCTATAGGTTTGTGTGTGTGTGTGTGTGTGTGTGTGTGTGTGTGTGTGTTAGAACAAACTTCACAGTAATGGTGTTTCCTCTTGGCCTGATTTACCCTTAATGTTGTGGTTGTGAATAAGACAAACTAAGACTTGTTTGCACAGTGCTTTTCAGATTCACCAAGTGAAATCTTGAAGGAAGCATGTGCAGTGGTTCTCTCTACCCCAATTTTACCTTTTCTGTGAAGTTTTGTGTCACTGCCCCAGAAACTTCTGCCTCTAAACCCTGGGAGCTTTTGATTTATAATGTACAAATTATAGACTTGTCCGTGGGTGTGCCAGCTCCTGTCCTTGGATTGTGAGCTCCTCAAAGGAACAGACTGTGTCTTACTCATCTTCATATTCTCCGCGCCTAGCCTGGTGCTTGACGCTGTCTTTGCTTAATAAATATTTGACTGCTTAAATGAATGAATGGTTTCTTGGAAGCCAATAGAACAACTGAGCACTGAGTGATTAATTTTTTTTTCATCAGCTCAGCACATGTCTTCTTCATCAGGAATATTTATTAAGTAACAGCATATGTTGTCCTCATCAAGGAATATTTATTAAGCAACAAATTTACGCGTAAAATTTGGCATGGTACCATTCTCTTTGACATCCATCCTCTCCTCTCAGTCCTGGTTGACACCATCCAAGTTCATGTCCTCATTAGCTTTCCCTGGGACTATTGCATGAGCCCTTGAACTCCTATCAGCACACACCTGACTCACTCCTACCTTTGGGCCCCTGTGCATATGTTCCCCTCTCCTGTAACACCTTCCCTCGTTATTGCTACATGCTCATTATCACCTGTGCTTCAAGCCTTTATGCAAAGAGTCTCTTTTGGTCCAGTCCTCACCGGAGGTGATTGAGTCCAGAAGTGTCCTCTCTTGAAATTCTCCATGCATTATATAATCTTATTGTATATTAAGGTTATATACAACAAGAACAACCTACTGGTGTCAAGTTGATTCAGACACATCTATATAGGGTTTTTGAAACTGAATTTTTGCAGACGTAGACAGCCTCATTTTCTCCCCCTCAGAGAGGTGGGTTTGAACTGCTGACCTTGCTATAAGCCTGTCAAATGTACTCTCTACCTCTAACCAGAGAACCAGCAGAAAATCCTTGGTTGTGTACAAAAATCTGACTTTTTTTCCCTCTTTCTAGGTTGTGTTCTCTTTGAAATCAATCTTGTTTGATGTCTCTCACAGTATATGTATAGCACTAAAATCATGTAGAAGAGAATGGAATAAATTTGGTGCCCCCTGTCCAACAGAATGTTCATGATCTTAGATAGTTTTCTACCTCAGTTCTGAAAGAACTTATCAGCTAGCTACTGTCAGAACTGGAAAAGCATCAAGTTAACTACTCTAATCAAGAAAACAAGAGGGCACCATCCCTGCTTTCCACCGATCCATATGATGTTCCACCCTTTGGGCTGTATGTAGTTCCTGAGTCTCACCAAATCCCAGCCTTTGGTGTAAGTATGGCTAAAATAGTATATACCCCAAGAACGAAATGAGGCAGGATATGTCATAAGACCAGTACAAGGAAAAGATTCAATACATAGCCATTAATATTCTAGCTGTGGTTATCGTTACTAACAACTAGTGAGATACAAGAATCTTGTAGCATTAGAAATTAAAGTGCATATGAATGAAGGAAAAGATTGTAGCTATTTTGTAATGGACACATTACCAGAATCTCCAGTATAGGGGAACATTTTGAGGACAGGTTTGGGGTTCTCGCTATCTCCGCACCCTCAACCCTCCATGCACTTGGTCTGTGTTGCTCTTCGTTGCCAGTCAGCTCTGACTCACGGGGGCCCCCTGTCCAACAGAATGACATGGTCCCTTCTCCTCCAACAGCATGAGTCCAAGGTTGTCTAGGGAACTTGGATTCATTTTTGTGGCTGCTGCGTGTTTTTAGTACCTTCCACCCAAGGGGATTCATCTTCTAGCATCATGTGGGATTATAATATTCTGTTGTCATCCCTAGACTTTAATTCCCTAACTTTCAGAAGTGTATTGCCAGGTCTTTCTTCCTTGTCAACATCTTAGTCGGGAGTCTCTGCTGGAACCCATTCACCATGGTGACCCTGCAGGTATTTGACATGCGGATGGCATAGCTTCCGGGAAGATAAGAACCACTGTTAAGAGGAAACCAAAAGCACTGCCATGGAGACAAGGCTGACTGAAAGAGACTCCCTACAGGTTTCAGAGACTGTCACTGCTTATGGGAGAAGAAAGCCCAGTCTGTATCCCACTGAGCTGCTGCTGAGTTCAAACTGCTGTCCATGTGGATTGGAGCCCAATGTGCATCCACTGCACTACCAGGGCTCCTGGATACACTGGGCTCCTGGGTATACTAGACTCCTGGAAATATACTACTCCCTTTACACGCTGCCTCAGGTACTCCTGTTTTTCTTTTTCTTTTTTTTTAAAGTGCCAGTCTCCTATTTTGTAGCGGAGGTACACAACTTGCTAGCCCACGTAGCTTGGAGGCACGGTTTAGACGCAGGAGTCCTTGATTTTGAGTGTCCAGGATCTTGAGCACCACTATGCACACGCCACAGTGTTAGGTAGTTCTTGCGGCAGCCCGGGTCCCAAACACAGGAGGTGGCCAAGGGGGTGGGAAGACAGAAAAAGAATCGTTAGACTCTGGTAACTGATTCCTTGGTGAGGGACATCGAGGTGTGAGACTGGGAAGAGGTAAACGGAATTCCTGATAGGGGTCCACTCGGGAGCCAGCTTGTCCAATTGCGAGCACTAGATGTGTCCCACCACCCCAGGCCCGGCGGTGGTTTTTTTAGGTTTCCAAACAGGTCCTGACCACGCTCAGCACCAGCTGACGGCAAGACAAGCCCGAGCTGTAACAGCAGTGCTAATGGGAACTTGGCCCTGCCCCAGGCGGGTATGGAAAGCGTCTGTTGGCTCTTGTGAAAATCCTTGGTCCAGGCCGTGTTTTGCCCCCCCATGAAGAGAAATTCACCACCCCAAAGGAAAACCATTGCTTGCTCCCAGTGCCAAACTCGAGGAAAATCAAGTTGTGAGACTCCCTCTCTCCCCTGCCTGGGTGAAATGACAGATAGCAAAAGAGCTTTCAGTTTCCTCTACCCCAAAAAAGTCTGCCAGAGATATAAATATTTAAAAACAGGAGCTAGACTGAGAGGGTTAGCTTTCACGGTGTCTTCTTTGGCAAGCTGCAGATCCACCCACCAGATATCCTTCTCTTCTGTGTGGTGGAATGGCAGTTCTGGGTCGCACATCCCAACTTCTGACACACTGAGTGGAAAAAAAAATGACTGTGACCCTTGCAGACTATTTTTGTAGCTTGCAGCAGATACAGACCCAGGTTGGGAGTGCCAGATTGAACATCGCTGGGAGAGGTTTAAGTCGTTTTCCCCCTTCTTCCTGCTGTTACCTTATTTTTATCTCCTGCTCACTAAGAAGTCCTCTCTCTGATTTCTATCCAGTAGAACTCCCTTGCTCCGGTTACACAGGATTTTTATTTACTTATTTATTGGCTTTTTATTAACTGCTCTCATCTCATAATTGGCTAAGCAAAAAAAGGGTACCGCTGTCGGCACTTCCTTGTTCCTATCTCAACCGCTGGCTGCTGCTGAAATGGGAAACTGAGACAACACGGATATATTCATTCTCTCTGTCATGTAGAGAAGTGGGTGCAAGCCCCCACCACATGAACGAGGTTTAGAGCATCCCGGGCAACCTTCTTTCTCATCCAGGCCTTCCTAATTTTAGGTGGATTCAAGGAAATGCATGAGGATTTTGAAACATGCTTTGGACTAAACCCTCATCCTAGCCAATCCTTGTAAAAACCCCATCACGTCAAGGCACAATGAACCTGACCCTGAGTCCTGACCCTCCTCGTTTCACTTCCTTTTACTTTCTTTACATACACAACAGGGAAGCTGCAGGGACAAGGGAGCAGTGGATATTTGTCTCTTTCTGGAGAGCTGATTCCTCTGCCCCTCTTCTTTAGAAAAAACAAAACCCTCTAACCTACACAGCTCTGTCCTCAGAGTCCTTTTACACGGTTTAGGACTCACAAGAGTTAATAGGCGAGAGAAGAGGGGGGAGGAACCCACTTGTTTTAAGCCTGGAGCCTGTCACCTTTTCTTGGCAATTACACTGCTAATGGCTGGGTCCCAAGCAAAGTGGCAAAGAATATCTCTTCTCACGTTCCCAACTCACAGTGCATTCCCAAATACCAGATGGTGTTTTTGGAATCCATTTCACTATGTTTGATATGACAATACTTTTGTATAATGTTAAATTATATATAACTATTGCAAATAGCTGAGATCAGAACAACTAAGAAGCGGAAAATTAGACACAAGTAGGAAAGATAGAAACGGAAGACTGTGGACTTTCATCTGCCCCCATTGTGTCCTGTTTCCCTTGGATTTTCTTTTAATCTGAAGAGGATTGCAGGAGGGGGCCTGGAGGCTTGGGCTGAGGGGGAGGTAGAGTTTGTGGGGAAGCATGGGGGATGGAGGGAGGAAGGAGTGCCGAGCCATGCGGTGGCAATGAAATTACATCAAATTGGGATCCTTTCTCTGCTCGAATTTGGTACACATCGAGAAAAACTTGCCAGACGTTTCAAGAGCAGCGTCATCTCATTTCAACGGCCAAATGCCTCCAAATAAGCCAAAGAAGACTGAGAAGGAAGCACCCACATCTGATTCTTTTGAAAATAAGCATTTTTCTTTTAATTCTTTGTGGGTGTGTGTGTGCGTGGCGGGGGGGGGAGGGGGCGGGCGGAGGGGAGGATGGCCAGTACAACCATGACCAAGCTTAACGCCTCAGTGATGGTCTCAGGAGGCTTTGGAAAAATGGGGAGGAGGATGGTGAATGCAGAGATAAAAAAGACAAAGAGATTCAAGGAACATGGGCCTTTTCTCACTTGGGGACGCAGAGAGGAGGGCACATGGAGATAATGATCTGTTTTCTAAAACAATGGATAGAACTGGACACTTGCCCCCCCCCCCCAAAAAAAAACAAAAACAAAAACACCCAACAACAATCACCTTGGACAAGTGTGGGGAACCCCGCACCAGTGGAACTGCACTTCTAGCCCTGATGGCCCAAGGGGGTAAACACAGCCCGTTAATTTATCTGGAGACTTGACAATGGGCAACCCTTGGTCTTCTTTGCCCCACCTTCATCCAGCCTTATCTTTGCATTGCAGGACTTATTGATTTCAGCCCCGCGCAAATGCACTACAGCCAAGTGATAAATTGCATAAAATGATTCTTCAATGAAAACGCTGGGAACCTCGGCTGTGGCTTTTGGAAGGGAGGGCTGGCAGGACGATTTCCAAACTGCATGTTTGTGAGATTTCTCTCAGGCGACTGAACCCTCCTTTGCCAGCCGCGGGGCAGAAGCCCGCGGCTTCTCCGGTTCTTGCCACACAGGTTTTCCTGGGCAGATGACCCGTTTTCTTCCTAACAACCTTCCCAGGGTCGTGCGGCCTCTTCTCTGCACCCGCTCACCCTCCCCTGTCTCCTTCCCCTCCCAGCGTACAGCAACTCCCGGAACGCTCCTCCAGCTCCAGTGACTACTGCATAATTAACAATAACTTGTAGTAATGCAATTTAAGAGTCCTTTTACTGGGCAGCGATGGCAGAATGTATAGCCCATATTTCTTTGTCATCTGAGAAAAGCGGCCCCATGCAGAGCTGCTGGTTGCTGAGTGACGCTTTGTTGTCGGCACCAGACACAGTACCAGCTGCACTGGCAGGTAGCCGAAGCGCAAGGAGAGAGCTGCCAAACTATGCTATACAAAGGGAGCCGTGCCAGAGAGAAAGGGACCTTGGCAGGCGATGAACTTTGACCCCCAAGTCAGCATGGATCCCATATTCATCTCTTCCAGACAATTGCATCTTTCATTCCGGCACAAACTATGGTTAGAAAGGGCCCGTTTGTGATTGAGGCCCGTTAGCTTACACATTCCCAGCGATGGACTTACTGCCCTTGCCTCCCATTTTCACAGTGACAATATTTTCCTTAATTTTGGGGGTAGGAAGAGATAAGCAATGGGACAAGGA
This sequence comes from Nesogale talazaci, assembly GCA_004026705.1. Taxonomy (NCBI): domain Eukaryota; kingdom Metazoa; phylum Chordata; class Mammalia; order Afrosoricida; family Tenrecidae; genus Nesogale; species Nesogale talazaci. The sequence continues at coordinate 140,502 of PVJH01002224.1, read as the reverse complement.
AGAATTCTAAAAGCAAAACAGTCACTCAGACATTGGGATGGGGGTGGGGGCGGTGCACAGGGAGGTGGAGCATGGGATAACAAGAGTTTAGATAATGTCCTTACGGAGTTTTAAAAAGTCCGACGAAAATTGAACTCTCACCTGATCCTGAGGGAGCATCCCCCAAGGAGGCCTATAGAAGCAACATGTGTTTTTTTTTTTTCAACATGTGTTTTTAAGGGAAGTGCTGACTTAATGCAGATAGATGATACTTCCATTTGAGCGCCAAAGCTTTTGTCTGGTCAACTTAGATTCATGAGAAAGTAATAGCTTGTATTTGAAAATGCCCAAGCAAGTTCACTTTTATCTATCTATCTATCTATCTATCTATCTATCTATCTATCATTTGTTTTTTTTGGGGGGACAACATCAGTGACCTTGGGAAATGTTTTTTTTTTTCTATTTTAAAGTCCTTTTTCTCGACCAGGTCCTGTGAAAACATGCCTGCAGGTTGGCATGAGGACCACCTCAAAGTCACAGCCACCTTTTTGAACCTATCTTGACTGGCAGGCAGAGAAACCAGTTGTCACCAGACATGCCTACCTACCACAGCTGCATACCCTGTGCACCTAGGACATGTCCTCACAGCACCAGAAGAGGATCAGCCCAAGTTTCAAATTCTACTTTTTTCCTGTGCTGGGCAGTGGGGAATCTCTGGAGTGCCTGGTGGAGTGTGGGTTCTGCAGACTACAGAGGTGTTTCTGGAAGAGCCCTTATTTGATCTGTCTTCCTATCAAAGAAAGCAGGGGAAGAGGAAAATGGAAACAAAACAAAACTAAGACCCAACCTGATACCTGCAGGCCAGCCTGGCGGAGCCGCACCTGACTTCAGGCTCCCGCGAGAAGCCGTCTGTTCTTTATTTTCGCCCTGTATGAAGCTAATGGAATTTGCAGTTGATTAACCTCAAATCTGGAGCAGTGATCCAGTCTGGGATTGCAGCTGGCAGGGTGAAGGCTACTTGTACTTCTAAACAGAGTCAGACAGCAACAAGTGTTCTCCCACGAAGGTAGCAGCCCAGACAAGTGAGGACGGGACAAGAGCTCCAGGGTCCCTGGGCAGCCTGCAGTAACCAGAGGCCAAGTGTGTCTAGCATCTGAGTGCTACCAAGAACATGCCAGGGTCTAGGTGAGAAAATACCGCCAGGCACCTGCAATCTTCTAGAGAAAACATAGAGACTGCTCTGTGGGGAGACAGCGAGGAAAGTGGTCAAAGAACAGCTTCTAGAGCAAGACAGCCAGCCTCCAATGCCTCCACTCTTTTCCTGACCGGTTAGGGGACTCGAGGCAAGTTTCTGGACTTCTTAATACCTTCATGTATGCCTCATCTGTAAAATGGGAGCAATCCCAACAATCGAGGAATTGCAACGAAGGCCAAAGGCATTCCCATTTGTGCTTAAGATCAGCGTGTGACACGTTTGACCCAGGAAACAAAACCCCAAACACCTGTTACCCTCCAGCCCCTGATTCCCAGTCAAGCTTGTGCCATCCAGTGGATTGTGACTCACTGCCATGCTGCAGGACAGAGGGAACCTGCCCCTGGACTGCTCCCAGCCTGCCACTCTCTATGGGAGCAGAAAGCCGCCTCCTTCTTCCTAGGCTCACTGGTGGTTGGGAAACTCAGGTGTCTGAAGGAGGAAAACTACCTGTAAGGGCTTCAGGGCTTGCCTCTCCATGGAAGCAGCTGCTGGAGGTTCAATCACCACCAATTGCTGCACCAGTGCACCACCAGGGACCCTGGCCTGATCCCTAGTCAGTTTGATATAAGTATTGTCTTGAAAACTCAGGGATTTTCCTTCCAAGAAAATGACCAAATGACATTTTTTTCTTATCGAAGTCATTACTCTTACTGGGTGTGCCATCAGGTATTTCTTCAGCACTTTCTAAACACAAAAGGCTACAGCATCATTTGGTATTCTGATATTCTGGCTGACGGAAACAGCAACAACAAAAATATCACATCACGCTCCCCCAAATGAACTGTCACTCGTGTTGAAAGCAGTTGGATGAGCAAGAAAGAGACCCAGGGTTGATCTTGATTATTCTGCGTCAGAGGGTAAAGGTTCCAGAGTTTTCCGAGAAGCTTTCACATATGGTATCTTTAGTGCATGAAATGTGGCAGTTGGAGTCCTGTGTGTGTTTCTTTCCTTTTTTCTTTCTTCTTTTTATTTTTTTAATTGTCATATAAACAAATAATTCCAAACATATTTCTTCTTCGTGGATTTGTTTCTATTTTGCGAATTGTTTCAGGCATCAATAAACAGGATCACACAAATGTGCATACAACTGCAAAACGCATTTCGTTTAGCAAGTGCTTCTCACACATTCATTTACTCAACAATGCCACTTGCACATCATGTCAACATTACTCCATTGCTGCCTCATGACTAATACAGTGTTACTTAAACCCATTCCACGTCTTACAGCCAAGGCACGCCACCAACCTTTTTGATTTGTACAACCTGGTTTTTAATTAAAATCGTCTTAAGAAAGAGGGCTTCTACAGATGTGTCGCTTCCTCCCCAGTTCGCGTACGTCCTCAGCCAGGGTTTACAATATAAGATGATGAACACAAAAGCTCATTAGGGCAAAAACAGCAAAACGTGAAAAAGCACATTAAACCAATTAGGAGGCTGTGAGTGGGAGGCATATGGGTAACCAAGAGTGTGATGATTTCATTGTCCTTTCTTTTTGTCAAGGAGGATAAAAAGCATCTTCCTCGGAGAAATGAGGACAGTCCTGATTTGAGAATATTAAAAACTGGACTCAGAAGATCCATGTATGTGAGAACAGGGGGAGACAGACTCTGAAGTCCCTCAGGAGAGAATCGACTGTTTTGTGCATCAAGGCAGGCATTTTCCAGCATGCGGCCACTCTATTCCCCGCAAACAGGAAACAATACCCGTTATTCACTCCATTTTCTTGAGCTAAAAAAAGGCGAATGATAACAACATATGCTCTAAATGTGACCCATGCAGTTTAGCTTAAAGGCAAAATAAGATAAAAGTCAGCATTGCACACAGGGTTTAAACAGAAACATACGAATCTGTACACTTTCTTTCCCTCTCCATATGTCCCCCTGTGGGGGGAATTGTCATACTGTGCCTCACACCTTTCACTCAAGGAGCGCAAGCCCCTCTCCGAAACGAACACAAACCCGAACACCAGCCTCCGGAAGCAGGTGGTGACTCTTAATTCTCCCATATTACAATTGGAGACTCCGTGGTCTGACTTCCAGTTGACTGAACTCAAGGGCCGTTCCCTCTGTGAGTGTGCGTGTGTGTGTGTGTGTGTGTGTGTGTGTGTGTGGTGTTCCAACAATACAAGTGAACCGTAGAGCTGAAAGGTAGCCCAACTCAATGATGGTATTACCGCAGCAGTTTTCCTTCCATTTACTCCCCTTCACCCCTGAAACGTCCAGCTGCATCTGTGAATGTTGACTCACACAACAACCATCTCCAACGCCATCCTACATCTCCCAGTGCAGGGATCCCCAACATCAATCTACCTGAACAAATGCAAGTTGCTTCGAACCCAGGGGAGGGAGTTTTGAAACTGGATGCTCTTCTTACCAAGAGAAAAGCATGAATGCAGAGCCCACACGGACCGGCGGCTCCCTCTGGGCTCTCATTTGACCCCCCCTGGGGTGGGGGAAGTCCTCTCAGTCAGCTTTCAAAGCAGTCCAGACTCTGCATCCAACACAGATACGTTTGCTTCCCAAGAGTGTCACTGGGGACGAAGTCTCTGTTTGAGGGTTTTGCAGCTCAATGTTAGCCCCAACCCCACTACTCTGGCCCCTGAGCTCCCAGGGACCACACCCTGGGCACGGGAGTGTGCTTCTGTGGGAGAAGGTGACTCTAAAGACAGCCATCTTGCTGCCAGTTGGGGCTTCCTTAAGAATCACGCCATGCCCTCTGCTACCTCTGGTCTGGTGTAAGGGACACCCTTTCGGAATCGGAAACAATAGATTCTCTGGAGGGCAAAAATAAAAGTTTTGAGAAAAATTTAAGACTGCTTGGCTTTCCGGGTCAATGCAGTCAAATCCCTGAAATCACTTTTTAAAAAAGATGTGTTTATGGCACAGAGAGACCCAACCCAGCGTGAACTACACAAGACACTCAATGGGGACCCAGGGGGATCTTGATTTCTCATTTTTGGAAGGACCATAATGCAGCTAGAGGAAGATGGGGAAAACAACAGCAACAAACATTTTGGGGTGCTTATCATATACCAGGCACTGTACTGAACACTCTATAAAAACTCCTATCAGTTTAAAATGATGAGAAAGCAGAGGCTAAGTAACTATCTCACAATTGTCCAGGAAATGCTTTTTGGTCTGCTTGCCTGTAAAGACTGTGATTTTAACCATGGCCTTAGACAGCCCATTGACAAAGTAGAATTTACATAGGCAACTACCCAATTCCTATGCCCGGACTGAGGAAAATAGAAAGAGAATGAGGTAGCAAATCAAAGACGCTAAGGTAAATTCATTTCTCCCTGAAGAAATGAATGCTGCAGTAGGTAATAAGACAAAACTCACGTTAGTCCCAGACTGCATCAGCTTCTCTGGCTTAAAGTCCTCTGACCCAAGTTTTAACATGGTCTCACCCAAACAACTTCCCAGTAACATTCTGGTCACACATATATGCTCAATAGACAGTGAATGAGTGATTACATGAAATTGCTCTTCGTTCTGTGAAAGCACACTTGTCAATAGATTATTGGTGGCAACTTTGAAACTTGCATCTTGTTTAACCTGTAGACTGTGTGTGCTCATGAAATGCAAACACATTGTCTTCACATGAATAAACCAGGGTGGTCCAAAGATGGACCATCTTGGCGGGAGGTCCTTGTGGGGAGAGGTATGCAGTGAGCAGTAAGAAAGGAATCCTGGGAGATTTCTTGTTCATTTAGAAGAGGTGGCAGGAAATGATGGATGGATATCTTGAAAGAGGCAAAGTTCTGATTCAAAAACCTATCCTCTGAGTCAGTTGTCTTGAGGGCTGAAATATGGGAATTGGATTGTGAGTCTGGGACAGGCATAGTCTCTCTTGATTCTGAAAGGAATTCTGAGAGCTCAGCAATCTTGTGGCTTAGTACGGGTGCGTGGTGGCCCTTGGTAAACTCTTCCCGTGGGGGACGTGGAAGGCTGTGTGCAGCCCAACAGGTGCCGAGTTTTCCCATGTCTGTTGGTAAATCCCACCACCTGGCACCTGAGGCCAAAGGTTCGCAATCTCTGCGTTGAGCACTTTTTGAATTTGAGTTGATCCAGGGATGCCAAGCATAAAATCTCTGGGTTAAAGATCTGTTTTCTTTTCACTCTTGCCTTTGGCTTTGAACTCAATTTCTCTGCCAGACAAAGCCTGACCTTTCTGCCCAGGTGGACTTAAAGGAGAAATCTTGTAGGCTACTTCCTCCGTAGTTACAATCAGGGCAATCTCCAATTACCCCAATCATAGACTAAGAAAGCAGGCAAGGTCTTATGCCTTGCGATTTCGGTGAAGATGCAGACTTATTTCATTCATGGCAAAGGGCTCATGACGTGATTGTCTCAGAATTGAGCAAATGTAGTGAAATGAGCCGCAAAGATCCAGGATCAACTTTTTGTGACTTCAGAGTCAATGTATTAGGACTTTAGGACTCATGGACAATAGATAGTATTTCTCTCCTCCTGTTTGTATTTTAAAATGTTTGTTATCCTTGTTTTTGCATCCACCATGACCTCTAATATCCTCCTGGGAGGAAGGCAAAACAGAACTTGCACCCAGTGTGCCTATAAAGAAGTTGCAAACAATTCCTCAAGACCAGGATCTGTGTCCCATTTTTATGCACATCACTATTATCCAGCCTCCTCGCCCTGACTTGGAAAATAACAGGTTTTCTGTAACTTCTGTGTGATTATTATTTTTTCCTTTTTTGTGGCAAATTGGGAGAAGGTTTACCGAAGTTTTACATTCAACAATCCATACACATGTTGCTTTCACTCATCCAACCTCCTCAGTGTAGCTCCCCTCCTCCCGCTTCCTCCTGTATTTTCTGCTGCCGGTGCTCCCCCTTCCCTAACTCCTCTGTACTTTTATAAATGTTGTCCCTGTTTGGTCTCCAATGGCTGACGGGGCTTAGGTGCTGCGTGTACCTCTCAAGTGTTACTCTTTCTCTGCCAGGCTTGTCTGTTATCGAAAGCCTTGGTGCAGGCATGGAAAACTGCCTGCCCCGTGCTCCGGGTTGTACCGACCTGAGAGAGGGGGCAAGACTTCCTTCTGATGGCTCTCTCTTTTTCTTCTTTCCCGTTTGCTGTCTATAATCACACCTTGCCATCCTAAGCAGCAAAATTCCTACCAAATTCCTTCTGGGAGAATCTATTCAACTATAAGATTAAATATATCTCATCCAACCAATCAGTATCTTGGCAGCCTGAATGCCTCAGTGACCTCTCCTTAAGGACAAGATGCATATGGCATTTGGAAGCTGGCAAGGCAGCACTGTCCCTACCTCCATCGCTCCGTGTCACCACTCTGCACCTCACAAGCCCTCCGCCCTGCCTTGGGCTATCTTGGTTGGCTGGCTTCCGCCACCCCTTGCTGGTCATGGCAAGTGACTCCTTGCCTGCCTTTGAGACTGTTGGCCAGACTTCCTTTCTCTCGCGTCCTCCTTTGCAATCATCGCTAGCTCATCAGGCAACCACATTGCTGTCTGGTTTGTCCTTCCAGGCCTTCTGCCCCGTTCAACCTGACCCCCACCCCCACCCCCTTGTGTTCACAGTGAGCAGCGTCTCTCATTCCGCTTCTCTCCTTCGCAGTCTGCTCTGTTTCCTATTAGGGAAAGCTTGCATTTTAAATGTCTCAGCAGCGTCTGTCTCTGCAGTCGCATCGCCTCTGATCCCACCCCCCCCTCCCGCCCCACGCCGCCACCCTTTTCCTAAGCCAGACACTGGAGTGGGGAGCATCAGTTTACAGTTTCTGGCCAGATACCAGATGTTCTGGGTGGAAGCAAATTGTCATAGAAAATGTTTGTAATTTCAGATAAAGATCAATGCTAAGATTGGTAAGGATGGAAGGGGGCGGGTGGGCGGTGGTGGGGAACTACAGTTTGTATTGTTGTCGCAATTAATAATAGTCCAGTGAGTTTCTTCCCCCACCGTACCTCACCCTCATCCGGTTGGAAGTGATTACAAGATTTCTCTCTGAAGCTTCTCCAGAAGACAGCCTCCATCTCATTCTAGTGCCCTACACTAAGCCAGCGCTGCTGGGGAGGAGCTTTTCTAGATAATCACAAACAAACAAACAAACAAACAAACAAACAACTCACTGTCATTAATGCAACTCTGTGAGGACAAGCTAGAACTGCCTCTGTGAATTTCAGAGACAGTAGCTCTTTACAAGGTATAAGGAGTTGTCTTTCTCCCATGGGCAGCTGGTGGTTTTGATCTAAGGACCTTGTGGATCATAGCCCAATGCATAATCGCTGCACCACCAGGGCTCCTGTGCTATATAGTGAGAAGCCAATATTTTCAGGGGTGACCTTTGTTTCAGTGAAAAGGTGTTATAGATTTTTAGGGACCAAAATCGCCACGGAAGTGACCTAGTCTCACCTAGTTTTGCAGATGACGAAACGACAGACTCAGAGAGGTAAAGTAACATGCACGAAGTCACACAGAGGGATTGAGAAAACTTGTGTGTTATAAACCCATTTGGGGGGAATCACAAAGGACACAATAACATTACCATAAGCCCTGAGATTTTCAGCAGTTCATAGAACAAGCTCACTCTGCCCAGGGGTGGTCTACCTACTGAACCACAGGAACTGTCTTCTTGCCAGGCATCGAGGGAATACTATTCTGCAACATGTATTTTAGAAGACCCAGCACAAGATAACAAAGACCAGCACACTCTCCAGTCATTCAGGACTCTTCCGTGGTATATCTGTACCCCAGGATGCCTTCATAAAAACTAGGCTTATTTATGAAATAATTTCCAGGTTTATGAAAAAGATGACTATGCCTTCTCTCTGTGCTCTCTGGAAATGACTGCTGGAGAGATGAAAGAGTCATGTGAGGATTTATGTTGGCCCTGGTGGCGCAGGGTTACATGGTGGGCTGCTAACGGAAAGGCCAGTGGTTGGAAATGCCCAGCATTCCACAGGAGAGAGATGAGGCTTCCTAGTCCTGTAAAGACTCAAGTCTGGGAAACCCACTGGGGCAGTTCTACCCTGTTGAGATATGAATCAGAAATCGGCTCAGTGGCACTGGGGTTGGAGGTAGCTGGTGTCGCAGTGGGTGAAGCATTTGGCTGGGGGACCCTGTGAAGCCACCTGCCTGAGAGGGCCATTACCGGTCAGAATTGACTTGATGCTCGTGGATTGTTGCTGTCTACAGATAAAGGGGAGAGCCCTGATGAGTGATGATTAAGTCAAACAAAAGTTCTCAGAGTTTGCACCTCTGAGGTGTGGCGAATGCTTGGACTCTGAACAAGAGACAAGCCATACATTCTGTAGCATTTCGTGTTTTAGAGGGGGCATCCTCGAGTCCACAGGGTGGGTGGGTGGGTGGGTGGGGGGCTTAAAAAATGAAGGGAATGATACTTGTCCTTGGAGGCTAGGTGTCTGTGGCTTGGTGGTTTTGGCCCCTTTCTGTTCGTTTTCGCTCTTCTTCTATGGCAAGAGGGAGTGCACAAACACAGGCATGAAGTACTTCTGAAAGCCACTCTGGGACTCCACTGGAACCCAAACCCAAGGTCCCTCCTAGGTAAGGGACACGCCATGGCCTCAGGTGAAATTTCAGCTGTGTGATACTATAGATGGAATTAGCGCCTGGACCTCCGATTATAGCCTGCGCCACCTGTGCCTGATGGCAGGGAAGATAATGTAGCTCAGGTGAAACGGTGGATTACTTTAAGTTTTCACCCAATGCACTGTCAGGAAAGAGCCAGGCCAGCCAGTCGGCCAAATCAAATAACGGCACCCCTGCTAGAAGGGGAGGGTTTAGACAACGTCTCACATTCTCAATCCAGATCTGCAGCAGAGCTGTGAAATCACTCACTCTCAAACTCCTGTAGCTAATGCAGAGGGCAAGACAAAATAGTTTCAAAAAGGAGAACAATGTGATGGTAAATAGATTTGTATTCCTTACCAATCTCCAAGCTGACACAAGCACTCAATGCATGCATGAATGAATGAGCCGATGAGCGAATGACAACATAAATAATTGCTTTGTTCCCCTCTTTGTGCAAGCACACAAAGTGTAGCATCATGTAGAGCTGAATTGGAGCAGTAGTCTCAGAAGAAGAGAGATTATAAATCTGATAATAAGCTTGTGCAGACAGTGGAAGTTTAAATTTGTGTTTGTTCATCTTCTTCCCAATTAGCTCATCATGGCTCCAATATAACCCAGAGGATCTGCTATAATGATAATATATTTTTTTAAAACTGGAATAAAATAAAATGCCTCAATTACTGTGAGCTAAATTACTTGGAAATGTGCATTCTCTCCCTTTCTTGCTAATCTAATAGGATAGTAGGCAACAAAAAGGATACAAATTAAAATCAATGTTTTTCTTGGAAGTGTTACTTGGCATATCAGAGTTCACTGCCAAGATATTTCAAGGAATACCTCCTTCCCCATGACACCATAGAACTAGCTGGAAGGTGGTGAGCTTGTGCTCAGCTCTCAAATGTTTTTGTACTGCTTGCTTCTAGATTCTAGAACCACTTTTTGGGGAGTCTTTTCCTAGTTTAGGTTCAAAGGAAAGATCATGAGATTTTGGACTAGCTTGGAGGAATTTTTTTTTGTTGTTTGTTTGTTTTTTTAAAAAAAATTGTGGTGAAATATATACACCAAAACATTTACCAGCACTACAATTTCCACATTTACAATTCAATGATATCAATTACATTTTCATATTGGGCCACTATTACTGCTCTCCTTTCTCCCCAAATATCTCCTTTCCCCCAATATATCATCACCAAGAACAGAAGCTCAATGGTTCTCCCAAATAAGCCTTTCTTTCCTGTAAACCTCCCATCCTGGCAAACTTGTCTAGCCTTTGGTTTCTATCTATTTGTTTAATCTCTCACAGTTGAGATCGAATAATAGCTCTCCTTTAGAAATAGACTAATTTGGCTCAGCACAAAGTTTTCAGGGTTCATCTCTGTTGTAGATGACTAAGAACATCAATTTCCTCTTTATGGCTGCATAATATTCCATTCCCAAATATCATATTTTGTGTATACACACACACACACACACACACACACACATATATATAATCTTGGGGTACTTTTTGTGACATGGAGCAATTTACTTAAAACTTTTAGCTTCAATTCTTTTGTCTGAAAAATGTTTTTGAAAACTCTAGGTCAGTACTCCACTGTCAGTATAGCACTCAGTAAATGTTAATCTCTCTCAGTTTCTAAACTGAAAATCATAAATGATCATAATAGATGCTCAGAATAATGACCCAGAGGCTCTGCACATCGTTAGTCACCGTATAAAGACTTAGCTAAATGACCTGTTGAAAATTATGCTTTTGTATTTTATATTGAGTCTTTAAGGATGTAAATCAAAAGAGGGTTAGGATTAACTGTCAGCCAGCTAGAATTGAGTACATCAGCTCTTTTCCCCACAGATTTTGATTGATGGAAACATTCTTGAAGATACTGACAAGTATCTAGATCAACTTAAGGGATTCCAACTCATAATGACCACACGGACCTGAGTAGAATGAATCCATAGGGTCTCCAGGGCCATATTATTTTTTTCCTTTAAAAGTCATTTTATTGAGGGCTTGTGCAACTCTTATCATAATTCATTCATCCATTGTGTCAAGTATATTTGTACATTTGTTGCAATCATCATTCTCAAAACATTTACTTTCTACTTGAGTCCTTGGTAAAGTGACCAGACATCTCGCTTTTTAACAATTTAACAACATCCCGTTGCGTTTTAAAATTAAAATAAATATATTACAATACTATTTTTGGTATCAGCTCCTGATTTTCACCTTCCTTCCTGATAAACCTTTGATAATTTATAAATTATTATTTTGTCATGTCTTACACTGTCCAACATTTCCCTTTTCCCATTTTTCTGTTGTCTGTTCCCCAGGGAGGGGGTTATATGTAGATTCTTATGATTGGTTCACCCTTTCAACCCCATTTTCCTCTTCTCCGCCCAGTATCACTATTCTCATTATGGGTCCTGAGGAGTTTATCTGTCCTGGATTCTCTGTGTTTCCAGCTCTGATCTCTACCAGTGTACATCTTCTGGTCTAGCTGGATGTGTAAAGTAGAATTAGCATCATGATAGTGGACGGGGGTGGTTAGGAAGCATTAGAGAACCAGAGAATATTTGTATGTTTCATCGTTGCTCTACTGTACCCTGATTGGCTCGTCTCCTCCCCATGACTCTTCTGTAATGCGATGTTCAGTTGCCTACAGATGGGCTTTGGGTACCCACTCCACACACCCCTTCATTCACAATGATATGATTTTTTTTGTTCTTTGATATCTGGTACCTGATTCCATCCACACCTTGTGATCACACAGGGAAAACACAAAATTTTTATGGAAGTTGACTGCTATATCATTTTCTCACAGCACTGCAGGGGGGTTTGAACCACTGCTTTTGGGTTAGCAGTCCATCATATTTAACCATGGTGCCAACAATGTTCCTTAAAGAAAGACAAAGATCTTTAACTAAGATTAACTTTTTTCATATTTAACCCTTTGCAAATACAGAGTTCACTCTTCTTTTTAGAGAAGTTAGTATTTTAAGAGATGGACTTTCAGACTAACATATTTCTGGATGGAATGGCGGGTTGGGAAGAACATTCACTTGAAACAACACAACACACAATTTGTTTCTTTGCCTGCCAATCTTCTTACCCCACCCTCAACCCCTCAACCAAGCCCTCAACCAATCAACCAACTACCACACAAGCCACAAACTCCCTGCAATTGTGTCAGTTCTGATTCAGAGCAGCACTGTCAGACAACATAGAACTACCCCTTTGGGTTCCTGAGGCTGCTTCCAGGAGCAGAAAGACTTCTCCCCAGCAGTGACTGATGTTTTTCAGTGGTTGACCTTGCAGTCAGCAGTCCGATGCCTAATTCAGTATGACACCAGGACTCTCTAAGAACTTCTCAGAGATATAAAATTTTACTCTTTGATTTTGGGTGGTAAGTATGGGTAGAGTAGACATTTCCAATGAAGTGACTACTAATTAAATATCCATTGAAAGTGACAGAGCTTTCTGTAACATCGCCTATTCACTGTCTCTCCTGTTGCTGCCTCCCTTGTCACATCCTTGCATTCTTATTCCAAACATACTGATGCTTAGTTGGACCTCAACATTGCCCTGCTCTTGCATCTTGAGACTTCCATAGATAACATGGCTTTTCTAGGATGTGCTTACCTCTACTTGGTGAATTCTCATTTGGTCTTCAAGACAGCTCCGACCCTGTTCCTTTAAAAATGTTATCTGAGAGTCCCTTGATTGCTTTTGCCCTCCCACCCCATGTGTAAACCTCTCTCCTACCAGCTACTTCTTTGTGCTAATCATCCATGTCCTGCCGGTGCCGCCTGTTAGAAGCTACTTGGCGTATCATGATTACTCCATAAACAGTTATGCATATTCATTTACTCGATAAATATTTATGAAACATCTACTATGTGATAGCCACTTTCTTAGGTACAGAAGACATAGCAATGAAGGAAACAATCTGCCTTTATCAAATTCATATAATTGTAAGAATATAATTGTAAGAATCATTTATATATTTATAAACTTGTTTATCTATTAGTGTATCTATTTGCAGATACAAATAGATCTCCCTTGAGTGCAAGCCTGAGTGAGGAGGGTAGGCACATGTGTATGTAGTTACAATAATTAGGGTGGTCAAAGAGAGCACACTACAAAGATTTTGAGTAGACACTTAAGAAAATAAGTGATCAAACTCTATGATTATCTGGCTAGGGAAAGGGAAAGGGAATGTTCTAGGTAGAGGGAAAGGCTGGTGCAAAGGCCCTGAGGCAAGGGCATATTTGTCAGAAGGGCAAGGAAGCCAATATAGCTACAAAGACTAATGAGTGAGAAGTTAAAGAATAGGGCATGAGAGGGTTTGAGACTTGTCTGTTGGATCTCTGTGCACCCCGTCTTGGTTCATATCCACTTATCCCCCATACAGCTATGAGAGTAATTGTCTTAAAACTGAGATCTCATCATATAACTCTCCTGTTTAAAATCTTTACAATCATTGCAGAAAGGGTTTCATATGCATGTCAGTGTTCTTTCAGGATACGTCCCTCCTGTGCATACCTCATGCTTTGTATGCTGAATGAATGACTCTTCCAATGTATCACTGCATTCCTTTATCTGAGACTGGATATGTGCTGTTTTCCCTCTGAGTCAATCTTGTACTCTTAGTGCGAATCTTCACATAACTAGACCAACTTTTAAAAGTCAGTAGTAATTGCTGCTTGTTCTGGGGTGTGCTTGCTGGCACTGAACTTTCTTTGGACTCTCTCTGGATAGTCTATTTACCCCTAAACCAAAAGTTAAAAGTAAACCAAACTGTAATAATCCTAATCCAATCCAGGCTCAACAAAAATTCCAATCCAAACCTCATACTAATCTTGATCTTAACCTCAGTGCAAATCATAATTCTAACCCACAGGTTCTCAAATGTATTTGGTGTACTACTTCCTTTTTGGAAAACACAATTAGCACCTCCTGCAATTAAAAACTTTTGTACTATACCCAATAATTCTGGATAAAGTAAAGGCATCTGGTTTTGAAGCCCCCTTGCCCCCACATCCATGGGTTGTTCTAGCACCACTTCCTCCCCCAAGGGATACTTGGGAAATACTGTCCTAACACAACCTTTACACTATTGTTAGTCAGCCAAGGATATGTTGACTATGATGTGTGCAGTTCTTAGTGAGGTTATGGGTGAAGTGAAATATTATAGTACCAAACCCACCCCTAGGGAGGAAGTGCCACCACACCTGCCCTCTACACAGAGCTTCTCAAAGTGGGTTGACTACTGTTGATGGTCAGCATCTACATTTCCAGTTTCAGAGATATTTGTCTCTACCTCTTAATTATTTCTGTGTACATTAGAGCTATGCAATTTAATAGAGCTATGCAAGTTTCCAGAAAGGCATCTGTAAAATGTGGAGACTTATATTTCTGTCACCCATCTCCAGTGAAAACGGTACATTTGAATTGTCCATGATTATATTATACATAGATCAATGATCACTATGCATAGAAGCAGCAATCAAGAAATCAGGTGACTTTTGGATGAGTCAAATTTGCTGCAAATGTCCTTTTTATTCTTTTAAAAGACAAAGATGTCATTTTGATGATGAAGGTGTGCTTTTGACCTAACCCATGCCCTTTCCAAATGCTTTATATACATGTGAAATTTCGATCATGAGGACAGGGAGACAGAAATACAACTAGAATGCACCTTAGAATTGAGGATAGTGAAACTTGACTTGCTTACTTTGGTTATGTCATTAGAAAAGACTGATGACCAAAACATGACAAGCTGGTGAAGCAGAAGGTCAGGGAAAATGAGACGAATTGACACAAAATCCCCAATAGTGCACACAAACTAAGGTGTGCCTTTGACCTATCCCACGATCAGAAAGATGGTGAAGAACCAGCCATTGCACTGTTGTTTCTAAGGTCCCTGCTTGGCAGACCCAGCTTGTTAGCACCCAACAGCCAACAGAACCTCCATTGACATAATTAAAGTACCGTGGACACGATAGGCCCTTGGAAGAAAAGTCCCTCTTCCACAAGGGATCCTTCTTCCCAGTGGTAAGCCAAGGGGTCTGGGTCCTCTCTGAGGCCTTGATCTTTGTTCTCATGGATCCCTACCCTCAAATTATCTTTCCTAACAGAAGCACAGTACTTTTTATTTGGATATGCTGTCCTTGAAGCTTCATTTTAACGAAGATGATAATGCCCTTGATCACTTACATTTATGTGAGGACTTCAAGTCAAAAATAGAATTAAAAGATCCCCACTCCTTCCACACCCAATAGTTTAAAAAATGCCATCTATGTCATTTCACAGTTAAAAAATTATTCTGTTATTTACATTTCAGTCAGTCTCAACCAAATCAAACTCAATAATCTGACATATTGAGATTTTGACATGATGATACTGAACCTGTAAATTAATTTTGGGGAAAACTGTCATCCTTACAGTGTTAAAGCATGATGTATATATTACCGGTTATTAAAATCTTCACAGTAGTGATATTTGGATTATGCATTAAGGTGACACATAATTCTTGTTGGAGTTAATAGTTCTGTTTTTCTTCAATAAGTGTATTTCTGCTTCATATCTTTTGAGTAAGTCAGAATTTCAAGGATTACATTAAATGACAATGGTAATTTTAGGCATCTTTATTATTTTTTGTTTTTTTGGGCATCACTGCTCTCCAGTGGTGGAAGTAGGAGGCCCAGCCCCATTGCTGGAATTGAACCTCCGTCCCAGTGGGCTGCAGTCCCGCGCACAACCACTACGCCACTGGGGCTCAGCCCGCATCTTTATTATTTTAATGTTCTTGTTTTACCTCTAAATTTGATGTCAGCTATTCAATGTGTTAATATTATCTAGCTTTATTGCATCTTCCCTGAAAATGGAGCTTGTGTAATGTTGTTTTTTGTAGTTTATTGATGTGTGTGTATGTGCATGTGTCTATGTGCTTGCACAACACAGTGTGTTTATGTGGAATTTCAACGAATGCCTGTAAATAGGAATATTCTGTTTATGGAGGTTAACAGTGTTTAGCCGCATTACCGTTACTAATTATATGTATTTAAATTTTTCATGTCATTATTTATAGTTTATCTAATTGAACTATCAGATGTGCACAAAGCTGCATTAAAATTATACATACAAATTATAGTTTTCTCTGTTTATCTCAGTTGTACTGACAGTTTTTGTTCGGCATAGGTTAATTGATGCATACAGGGATTTATTGTCACTGTATCTTCATTATGACATTCTTCGGTCTATCAACATAAACAATTTAAATAATCCTTTATTCTTGGGTAATTCCTTTGAAACAAACTCTGTGGAAATTAATATTGTCCACCTTATACCTTGTTTCATTCTATTTTATGGCTTGTTGCCCTTCCATATATTTTTTCACTTCTTCACCATTTCAGGTATGCCTCTTGGATACAGTAAATATTTGGATTTAGCTTTTTCCCTCCCTGTAGAGAAACTTTGTTTTTCAGTAGTGGGATTTATATCACTTATGTTTATTAGCATAAAGATATTTTGTTAACTGCTGCCACTCGATGTGATTTTTGTTTTGTTTTGATTTTTTTCTTTTTCCTCGTTGAGTATATCTACAGAATGTGTATGTATGTGTACTTAATCAGTGGGAAGGTGCACATCCTTTTCTTAATGCTATTAGGGTATGACCAAGTTTCCAAGCAACATTTGATCTATATTTTGGGGAAGATTTGGGTCAGCAATGAATGGAATTTTATAATACCTTCTATTCCAGAAAAGACTGATTTTTCATCCCCCATTCTAAAAACAGTTTTATTGACAGATAATTCAAGTGCCATACAACTCAATGAAATAATATATTCAAAAGAATTATGCAAGAATCACCACAATCCATTGTAGACTCTTTCATTCATTTGTGTACTCATTATTATTAACTCCATTTCCCCCTCACAACCTCCCCTGCCATCTTCCTAAGAAACTATTAATCTTGTTACTGTCTCACTAGATTTATCTATCTTGATTGCATATAAAGAAGATCATATGACTCCCCCAACAACAATCACCAAATAAAATGTAGTGCAAAAGAAAGCAGAAAATAATAAAAATCAGAACAAATAAAAATACCACCCCCCAATTTTCTAGATATTCCCACCCACATCCCACACCCCTTTCCTGGAGAGCAAGTTCAGTCTAAGTGTGACCCCAAAACAATGACATTGTCTCTATTAATATCATGCACACCTTCTTTCTCTATTCTAGAAAATTTCCTTTTTTTCTATTATGCCCTTGATTATTGGGTCATGGGTTGAATTGTGCCCTCTCAAAATATGGGCATGATTCTCAGTGATGTGGCCATTATGTAATGATAGGAACACCTCCAGGGTGTGATCTGATGAGATCAGTCAATCAGTTGCGATGGGATTAGGGCGAGATGCGACATCTTCCCTTGGTCAGAACCCTGATGTAAGGGGAGTCTCTCTCGGCTGTGGCCCACACCACCTTTGATCTTCCCAGAGATGAAAGGAGGGAGAATGAAGCCAAGAGAGATGTTATCAAGTGGAGAGGGACCTACTAACACGAAGCCAAAGGAAATGGAGCACAGCTCATCTCTTGGATTCAGGGTCCTCACACGGAGAAGCTCATGGGTTTAGAGAGTGAGGATACATGGAGATCACCAAGGAACAGCAGGCCTGCAGATGTTGGAAGGAGAGAATGACCTTCCTTCAGAACCCACCAAGAGGAAGAAAACCTTCCGCTAGGGTTGGCACCATGGCTTTGCGTGTCGAGCCTTCAACACTGTGAGAGAATAAATTTCCGTTTGTTAAAATCATCCTCTTGTGGCAGGGTTGTTACAGCATCATTGGAAAACGAATTATGGCTTCCAGTCTAATGGTTCTGATTTTCTTTGGAAGCACCTTTGTATTAGAACTTCACTGTGTGGGATCAGAAATCGCACTCTCTTTCGTGTGATGCTTTGCTTAGTGTAATTCATTTTGGGAAGACTCACCGAACACATGACATTTAAATGGTAAGACTTTGTCTCATGTACTTGTTGTCAGGAGAAACCAAGAAACCAAACTCAGGGTGGGACGGACCGGTGAATCTCTGAGGTGGTGACTCTTCATGGGTGTAGATAGCCCCCTTTCTCTTGTAGAGCGCGGGATTGGTGGTTTCAGACTGTTGGCCTTGCAGATGGCAGCCCAGTTTGTAACCACTATGCCACCAGGACCCCTTTGGAAAGGCAGAAGGGCAGTAAAAAAGAGGAAGTGACACAGTGGCTGCAACATTAGCTCAAGCAACAATTGTGAGGGCGAACCAGAGGGTGCTTCATTTTGTTTTACATAGGTTTGCTCCAGGAGTTAGGCATCAGAACTTACTGGACAGGACCTAACAACAATTCTGCTCTGAAGGCAATTTTGATAGTATTAAAATATTAAAAAACAAATATTAATTAAATATTAAAATTGATAGTATGAAAATATTTTTCTATTTAATCTTATTTTTAATTTTGTCTCCAGCTTCTATCTAACACATTCTAATTGCTTTCAATGTTGTTTTAGAGAACAGTGTTCTCTTTATGATGGCAACTATCTGATTTTGAATATTTCCTTAGTCTCATTTTGCATTTGGTTAGCAGTTTTTAATATTGTGTCATTATCCTTGGGCCCCCACCCAGTCACTCCCTCAGGGCAAGAACATTTTGTTATATGAATCTGGCCATGATGCTCACCGGCCCAATATGATCATTGAAGTCAAATAGGTGCATAAGTAAATGTCGTGAAGAAAACGGATGGCACCGAGCTATCAAAAGATATAGAGTCTGGGGTCTCACAGCCTGAAGATAAACAGCCAACTAGCCAAGAAGTACCCAAGTCCACCAGCCAGTGTGGCCGGGAGGAGTCAAAAGGATCAGACCTCAGGCATCAAACAGGAAAAAAGCAATATTACTGTGTATGCACTTTCCTAAGATGATCACCGAGGACAAGTGGGGACAGGAGAAAGAGTGGTGAAGATGGCTAATGGTACCCGGCTATCAAGGCATAATGCCTGAGACCTCAAAATCTTGATGATGAGGAAACAGTGCAACAAGGCCTACCATAGAAGAAACACACCAGCCTGTGCAACTATGAGGAGTAGAAAGAACCAGGCTACCAGGCATCAAAGAACAAAAAAACATATCGTTAAGTGCCCAC
The DNA here is from genome assembly GCA_004026705.1 of Nesogale talazaci. NCBI lineage: Eukaryota > Metazoa > Chordata > Mammalia > Afrosoricida > Tenrecidae > Nesogale > Nesogale talazaci. The sequence goes on along the minus strand of PVJH01002224.1, from coordinate 121,515 downwards.
CAACCTGTCACGATCGCTGAAGACGAAAGGGTGCAGAGGCAGACAGAGCCAAGAAAAATGATGGCACCCGGTCACCAAACGATAAAGTAGCTGGGATCTTAAAGGCTAGAAGCTGAACAAGTGGCCATCCAGCGCAGAAACAGGAAAGCCCACATAGAAGAAGCGCACCACCTGTGTAATCACGAGGGGTCAAAGGGAACAGACATCAAACATCAAAGAACATGATTAAATCAGTAGGAATGAGGGGGAGAGCAGGGTGGGGAACCAAAGCCCACTTGTGGGCAATTGGACACCCCCTGACAGGGGAGTCACAGGGGAGAGAAGGGCCAGTGAGGCAGCAATGAAGCATAAAACCTTCCTCTATTTCCTGAAGGTTTCCTTCCCCCAACCATCACAGCCCCAAATCTGCCCTGCAGTTCCCACTGGACTGGAGGAGGTGCACTGGTGGAGGTGGGAACTGGAAATGAGGGATGGACCCCTCAGGGTCAGTGGTGGGAGAGAAGTTGCTGGATGGGTAGAGGGAGGGTGGAGTGGAGAGAGGAAGCCAGCTGTGGGGATCTGCAGACTGTCTCCTATCTGGAGGGCAGACGTAGGGAGGAGTGGGCAGGGGGAGATGTTGGGCAGTGTAAGATATGACTAAACAATAATGATTGCAGAGTAATGAGGACTGGGGGGGAGGGGGGTAAAGGTTGGAGGGGAAAGCAAGTGGAGGGGCAGATGTTGGGAGAATGTCGATGAGGACAGGCAAGTGGGGGTGCTTGGCACAATGTATGTAACTATGTGTTGAACTATGTATGATGGAAAGCGATGTACGGGCACCCAATAAAATGATAAAAAATATTGTGCCATTATATATTTATGTCTTTTTACTCAAATTAAAAAGAATAGAAGAGTGCTGGAAACTTGTATTTAATTACGGTTATAGAAAGTGGATTGTTGTTGGTTCCAGTTTCTCTCCAAATGGGTTCTTGTGCTGGTGGAGTCCTCTTCTCAGACCTACAACTATACAGCAAATGATTCTGTAGCTTGACTTACAGTGTATTGTACTCTTTTCCTTTTCTGTTGGTCTGTGATGAGGTTTCGAATCCAAATATCTGACTCTTTAATATTCAGAACAGATGGGCACTCGCAAACTTTGATTCTTAGCATTCAGGGACACTGGGGCTTTCACCCTTTCTTCCTTTGTCCCTTGGGTTTACTAGAGGAGCCACACTTGAGAAGATGAAATATGTCAAAAGCAGCTTTCCTACCATCTCTATCTAGTGTTTTGTGTTAGTTACAATATTTGAGCGAGTACAGAAATATCAGTGGCAAAGAGGAACAGCTATATGTTATAGGATTAAAAAAAGTCTTCATAGAAAGACAACATGATAGTGAAAAAAGATCTTTTTGAATATCACCCCATGGACATTTAATTTTATTAGTCTTTGGAGTATAGTAGTGATAGACCACACTTTTATGGCTCTATTCAATATTATAGGTACCCACTTAGAGATTTGAGTTGACCAGCAGTTCTGTAAAGGTTTAAAGCTTTGGGAACCAAAAGGGACATTTCTCCTCTGTCTTTTATTATGTTGATGGGCGTTTGCTTTGGGGTTTCATTCAATATCACAAGGAGCTGTAGTGACACAGTGGTTAAGTGCTTGACCACAAACTGAAAGGCTGCAAATTTTAACCCAGCAGTCACTACTTAGGAGAACACCGTGTGTGTATGCTACAATAATACTACAATGGAAACTTCTTGGAAACTCCAATGGGGCAGTTCTACTCAGGCCAGCAGGGTTGCTGTGCACTAGAATTGAATGGATGGCAGCAGGTTTTTATATATTATTATTATTCAATATTGTAGTCTTGAAGTTCTTGGAATTTTCTATTTGAGCAGTCATTTAACCAATTCCTTTTTTAAAAGTAATTTTAAAAAGTAATTTTATTGGGGGCTCTTACTAACAATACATACATTATTCTTTTCAACATTTTAAAAGATGTCTTATCTTCTTCAATGACTTAAGTAAGAGAAAGGGAACTCCAATTAGGAGTTAGCCAGAGGGCATGTGTTCAGTTCTATACTTCCCAGAAGGTCTTTGAAACTGTAACAATCAGTACTATGTTCTAGAAGGTCTTTAGTGATATAAACTTGGACCTTGAATGCCAAGGAGACAGCTTTGTGGTTGTTATTCTCCATGTGGAAAATATTAGTACCATTATTAACTATTAATACACATTTTAAATAACAACCTTTCATACAAAAATCACATTAATTTAAGCAATACACCTAAGTAGTTGGAATTTAAGTTTTGGATCAGGGCTCAGTATCCATACCAGTCACTTAGAGTTTTTTTGTGACAATGTCAGGCAAGTTGATTACGGGTTCCTGTCAGGTATGTGTAGGATAGGTAACGTTAAAATTGACAGTTCAAGTACATGAGCCGCTCCACAGAAGACAGATGAGGCTGCCTGCCCCTTTAAGATTTACAGGCTCAGAAAATCACTATAAGCTGACTATGAGCCAGAATTGATGGGAAGGCAGGAGCGGGGTTGGGCAAGTTGCTTAACGTAACATTTCTTAATCAGTGAAATGGGAATAGGGGTAGTGTGGGGGTAGAATAATATCAAGCAATCAAAATATTCACTTTAGGGCCTGATCCATGGGAAGGCTCAGTATATTCTAACTATTGTCATTATCAATATTATTCTTGAAAGCACTCTCATTTCTGTTTACCATTATAGTATTTGTGAATAAAAGTAGTTCTTTCCACTACTCCCCAAAACAATACATAAAACTCAAGAGTGGCACACAGATTAAACTTCTTCTGAGGATAAAGGAGATCACTGATGCTTTGTAAAAGTCTTGATTTGCCTGGAACATATGACAATTCTAAGTTTAGTGTGTCTTAACTTGACACAGGAATTCTTCAGTTCTTTTGTGAGGCCTCTCTAATTGGGTAATTTTCTTGAGAAATGAAATTTATATCTAACAAAGGCAAATCATTGGGTGGATGGCTTGATGACAAATGTGTGCTCACACAGGTTGGATGAGGCTATCGCTAGTTGGATGTTCTTTCATCAATTTCCTCCATTGCTGAGAAGGTGTCTTAACCACACGGCTGCCATATTTCCCAAGCTGGGCTGATAGGTCAGGCTAATCTTAACACATCAGAGAAGCTATTTCTTTTGTTTCAAGCTTCTGTTATAGCATTTGAAGGAATGAATTTGTTATCCACCTTGCTGTCCCCCAGCCTAAAATCAATAACGAATGTAACAGCAGTAAAAACAAATCAACAACATCAATGTTGGTGATGGATGACCTTTATTAGTCAGGATGACATGTGTCAGGTACTAATTTCAATGACACATACATATGGCATAATTTAATCATTTTCATAATCCATGATCTAGTTACTACTTTTTGTCCCATTTTATAGACAAAAGATGAAGTAATTTTCCTGAGGTCACACTTCTGGGAAAGACTGGGGAAAAGAGTCACCACAAGTCTAATTCTAGAATATGTTTTCTGCAACTTTATTCCCTCTATGGCTGCTCCTCTCCCTGCTCACGCACTTGTAAATTCATATACTTATCTAATATTTGAAAGTCATCCCTGGGGAAGTATGTTGAGGCATATTTTCATTTCCCTCATTCATTCCCTATCACAAGAGAAGGTAAAATCATAAATATATTTTTTGATAAATAATTTTTATATTTCATTCATAAATATATATTAATTAAGTACTTTTATTGGAGGCACTTTCATCTCTTATCACAATTCATACAATCATCCATTATGTCAAGCACATTTGCATGTATGCTGCCATCATCATTTTCAAAGATTTTCTTTCTACTTGAGCCCTCGATATCAGCTCCGTATGTTTCCCCTCTCCCCCACCTGCCCTCCCTCATGAGTCCTTGATAAGTGATAGATTATTATTTTCATATCTTACATTGTCCTCTGTCACCCTTCACACATTTTCTGTTGTTCATCCCCCTGGGAGGAGGTTATACGTTGATCCTTGTGATTGATTCCCCCTTTCTCTTTCCATTTTCCCTTCTCCTCCTGGTATCTCTACGCTCATTGTTGATCCTGAGGGATTTATCTATCCTGGATTCCCTGTGTTGTGGGATCTTATCTGTAGCAGTGTGCCTGCTCTGGTTTAATCTGATTTGTAAGGTAGAATTGAGGTCATGATAGTGAGGGGATGGAGGGGGAAGGAAACATTAAGGATCTAGAGGAAAGTTATGTGTTTCATCGGTGTTATGCTGCACCCTGAGTGGCTCATCTTTTCTTTGCGACCTTCTATGAGGGAATGTCCAATTGTCTACGGATGGGTTTTGGATCTCCACTCCACACCCCACTGCTTCAGTATTTTGATTGTAAATATTTAACTGGAACCTATGTTTCTTGGGGATCGTCATTTACACTTGTATTGTACTACATAGTTGTCAGAGAGGCCACACACATTTGTTGATGCATTAGATCTTCAAAATAGCCCTGTGCACCACTTGAGGAAGCTGACACTGTTGTTTTAAAGGTAATGAATCTGAGAATCAGAAAGGTTAGAGGAGTTAAGGGCTCTTTAAAGAAGCAGTTCTAGTCTGTTCTTCAGGGGTGGTGAGATTCGGAACGGACTGTATAGCGGTGAGTCGGGTGGGGGGGTTAAAGGACTTCCTCAATCTTACAGGGAGACCTGGCACTATTTATGATAACTATAGTAATACTAAAGCACAATTAGAATAGTGCAATCTCTAATAATTCAATTATTAGAATATCACAAGTTTCCTCACCTGCTAAAAAGACAAAGTAATCTATCTTGGAAGAAGTACTTACAGTGTTTCTAGAGTAGTGATTCTCAACCTGTGCATCATGACCCCTTTGGGGGTCAAAGAAACCTTTCACAGGGGTCACCCAATTCATGACAGTAGCAAAATTACAGTGATGAAGTAGCAATGGAAATAATTTTATGGTAGCGGTGTCACCACAACAGGAGGACCTGTATTAAAGGCTTGCAGCATTAGGAAGGTTGAGAACCACTGAAGAGGCAAGGCTGGCAAGATTCATCATGATTCCTTTGGATATATTGTCAGGAGAGACCCATCCCTGGAAAAGGACATCATTCTTGGTACACAGGAGGGGTAGCAAGAAGGAGGAAGGTCCTCACAGAGATGGATTGACATGGTAGCTGCAACAATGGACTCAGCATAAGGACAATGGTGAGGATGACCCAGGACTGGGCAGTTGTTTCCTTCTGTTGTTCATAGGGTCACCATGAGTCAGAAATGACTAGACGGGAACTAACAATAATGACTGTATGCCCTGGACTGTGCAGGACACAGTGTAATATACGGGAGTACAGCAGACATTTCCTTTCCTGTGGTGTACAGTCTTTTGTGGGGAGACAAAGGTAAGGACATGTGTATACACATTAAAAATGTAAATAAAAATATAAATAATATCAAGTATCTTTGTTTATAAATAGGTGTACAGGGAAAGTCTAGTGTGCTCAGAGAGCCCATGAGCAGAGCTCTCTGACACAGGCCAGAGGACAAAGAAGGCTACCTAGACTTCCTGAGAAATCCACTTTTGTTCTGGGAACAGTTGGGCTGGAAGTGTTATCTGTGATGGGAGAGAAGTTTTTTCCAGGAAATAGAGAAGGCGGTGTGTAGGCCCTGAGGTCTCTCAGGAACTCAAAGCAAGTTGACTGGTTGGAGAAAGTTCAAGGAGAAAGATGCCCCAAAGCAGAAACCATGCTGTATTTGTTAGGATTTTTTTCTTTACATAAAAGCAATGGTAATCCACTGTCAGGTTAGATTTATTTGTGCTTCAAAAGATCTTTTAGGATTCCGTGTGAAGAATGAACTCTAAGAACAAGAGGGATGCAGTTGGACCATTTCGAGGCTACTGTGGAGGTATGGTCTAGACAAGATGTTAACTTGGGCTGGGGAGGGGTTGAAATGGTGAAGAGTGGACAGAGTTAGAAATTATTTAACAGGTCAATTGTGACAGTAATCATGCTGGATTCCATTATGTGGAGTGAGAAAAAATAGGCATCAAGCAAGTGTCTCAGGATTCTGGTTTGTGCAATCTGCATTATTTCACTTAATACAGCAGTGTGATGATGATGCTTCCAATATTTAGATGAAGGAACAGATTCACAATCTCTCCAGCCACTGAAGATGATCAGTGACAGAGCCAGGATGCACCCGGCTTCCCTCAAATCTGAACTTTGTCTTGCTGACAAGGTACCCTGGGCAAGGAGAGAAATCCACAACTTGAGCAGTAAACAGAACATGCCAGCACAGTAGTCACAATAATGTGAGCCCATTGGGGAGGTGACTCATTTTGTCCAAAGGAATCTGTGAGAACTTCCTTTGAACTGCCTGGCAAAAAGGCAGAGTTTTCTGGGTGGAGAAATGAAAGAGTGAATGCCAACCTTTTGTGGGACTTATGGATGGTGAAGCTGCTTTGAGCCAAATGGGGTCAGAATGGCAGGAATCAGTTATAGTACATGCATCCTCCAATATCTTCCAGATCCCCTTCCTGAGAATTGCCTTTTGTGGCTTTAGAGACCATTTTACTTCTGTCCTCTTCTCCCATCACAAAAACCAGTCAGGAGAAAAGGGTCAGATGTGAATGGTATAATCTGCGGTGTGTGTGCCTTAGGTAACAGGGATTGCTTTCCTGTGGTATTTGTCTCTATGTTTCTTACATTTTACAGCTGAAAGCCCATTCTGTATTACTATCCATAATGTACGGTTAATTATTTGAGGCCAAGTAGCACATACATTTTGTTGATAAGTATAGTTTGCCATTTAGTGGTTTGTAGGTATTATCTCAGGTCCTACCATTATCAATTATCTTTATTAAATCCTCTATGTCTTACCCTTAGCTGATTGACAGAGTCCAGAGATACTTGAGTCTGTGGTCTCTGTTGACAGTTGGATCCCCCTAGTGCCTCCTTGGGAGAAAGAGGAGGCTGTCTGCTCTCTTAAAGACTTACAATCTCAGAAACCCTGTATGGAAGCACTTGGCGTGGACTCAATGGATGTAGGTTTGGGATATGTTGGGTTATAAGGTGCTTTGGTGGCTCAATGATTAAGAGTTCACTTGCTAACTAAAACTTAGCGGCTGCTCCAGGGGAGAAGAATATTGGCATCCGATTCCATATTGATTCACAAGCTTGGAAACTCTCTGGGGGAAGTTCTACTGTGTTCTTTAGGGTCACTATGAGCTCAAATCAACCCAGTAGCACTGGAGATCAGAGTTTTCTTTAGTTGGTATTAAGCGTTGGTACTTTTTGACTTTTCATTTGAGAAATGATACCAGCCCCTCCTATAATTATGATTATGTAGCCTCTTAGTTCTTTTTGTCCTCCGTTTCTATGCAGCTTCACCAGCAAAACTGAATGCACTTGGACCCCAGATTTGGGTAATTTGTTACAAGTGTCCAAGACCCATACTATTTTCTAGGATGGGATCCAGACCATAGCACCTGCTAACAGATTGCTTCTCAGATGCTTATAAAAATGAGCATTGGGATGACTATTTTTCTTAAAACAATTCATGCTGATTTTAATTGATACTAAAGTAAATGGGTAAAATCAATTATCTAGCAGACAATGTTTATCATTTGAACATTTGGAAGAGTTTATCAAACCCAGCTGTTAGAGCATTTCATTAACAGGACTAAAAACCAGGCATCTGTGAGGGAGAAAGTTGTCAAGGGATTCTGAGGAGGTGGCAAATAAGACTATGCTGTGAAATGAAGTCTTTTCATCCCATAAATATGTATGACAGTTTAGTGGTAGGAATTTCATCTTTCATGAGGGGGATCTGGGTTCAATTCCCAGCCAAGGCACCTCATGAGCAGCTACCATCCAACTGGGCAGTTGCTCATTTGTTAAACAGGCTTTTGCAGAGCTTCCAAAATTATATGAGGAAGAAAGGCCTAGTGATCTACTGACCTTCACACAATATTGTTCTTCCCAGGATTATCCACCCCACTATTGACCAGAAGATGAGCCCTTTAGGTCAGCAGGCAATCAAAATATGACTGAGGAAGAATTGCCTTTTCAAAGTAGAGTCGCCATAATAATACCTTTGGGACTTTCTTTTGCTGATGGGGCATGATTAAAAATGAGAAGAGATAGCTGCAAATATCAACTAATAAATGGAACTTGTAATGTATGAAGTACGATTCTAAGAAAGTTGAAAGTTGAAAGATTAACCATGAAATGGAGTGCATAAAGCCTGACAGTCTTTATTACATTTTAGACACTAGTGATCTGAACTGGCACTGCCATTTTGAATTTGAAAATCATATGTTTCACTATGTTAGTCATGACACAGAGAAATAGACCTGTATTCATCATCAAAAGGGAGACTTTTAAGACCTATCTTGAATTAAATGTCTGTGATAGGATAATATCTAAAAGTTCAATCAATACAACTATTGGTAATTATACACCAACCACTAGAGCTACTAATGAAGAAACTGAAAAATTCCACTAACATCTTCAGTCTGAATTTGATCAAGCATGTAATCAAGATTCATTGATAACTATTGGCAACTAGAATGCAAAAGTTGGAAACAAGGAGGAAGGAATGGTCTTGATGATAGAAATGAATCTGGAGAACGAATAATAGAACTTTTCAAGACCGATGACTTATTCCTAGAAGATATCACTTTTCAACAGCACAAATGGTGGTGATACATGTGAACTTCTCCAGACAGAATACACAGAAAACAAATTGACTCTATCTGTGGGAAGAGACAATGGAGAATCAGAATATCAGTAACTACAAACAGGCCAGGGGCTGACTGTGCAATAGACCATCAACTGCTCAAATGTAAGTGAAACAAATCCACAGAACGAAAATATGACTTTGAATATATCATCCCAATTTAAAAAAACTTTCAAGAACAGATTTGAATCATTAAACACCAATGACAGAAGACCTACCTGAAGGTGATCTCAAGAATGTCACAAGTGAAGAAATCAAAAGATCATTAAAAAGACATGAAAGGAAGAAAAGATAAAAAGTGAATATCAGAAAAGACTTTGAAACTTGGTCTTAATCACAGGTAAGGCAAATGGAAGAAATGATGAAGTCAAAGAGCTGAACAGAAAATATCAGAGGACAGCTCAAGAGGACAAAAGAAAATATAATAAAATGTGCAAAAAATCTAGATAGATTTAGAAAATCCAAAGGGAAGAACCCACTTAAGTTGAAAGTGCTAAAGAAAAAAAATTCCCTCCTTGAGTTGCAATATTGAATGATTCTGTGGGAAAAATTTTGAATGATGCATGAAGCATTAAAAAAATATGGAAAGAATGAGCAAGAACCAATGGACCTGAAGAAAGCTGTCTAAGCAGCACAGAAGGCATTAGCCCAAAACAAAGCTCTGGTAATTAATGGATTACCAATAGGGTTAGCTTTGGTTGACTAGAAAAACAAATCCAGAGATATTCATATGCATATAAGAAAGAGCAATTGAATATTGAGAAAATATTCTAGCCCAATCCAGATCAAATCCATAAGTCTGATATTAGGTCATATGTCTGATACCAATCTATAAAGTATTCCTCTTCAGACCCACAAATTGATGCCAAATGTTTGTACCCATTCCAAAGTAAGATTGACCAACAGAAGACTCAGATTATAGAACAACATAATTGATATCATATGTAAGTAGAATTTTGCTGAAGATCATTCAACAATAGTTGCAGCAGGAATACATTGCCAGAATTTCAGGTCAGACTCAGAAGAGAACATAGAACAAGGGATACCATTGCTAATATTAGGCAGATCTTGGCTGAAAGCAGAGAATACCAGTGTGATAGTTGCATAATTTCACAACAACTTGAAGATATATAAAATTGTAGGGATGGTATTCAGTCTGTCAATCAGGTTACCACTTGATGGTGCCAGCTTATGGGCATGACCTTTCCATAAGGGGGGCCCAGACATCTACACTCTACCTTTCTGCCTTCACCTTCCTTTTGGCTGACCCTAACTGCAGCCAGAATGCATCTCCAGAATGCATCCACTCCTCTTGGATCCACAAGACTTTGCATCCATCAACCTGTGATATTTCTGCATCATTGCTTATGGTCACATGTGTCTGAAGAGGAATTTAGGAACTAATATTAGATTTATTGACTCGAGTTAGAGTGAACTAGGATGCTTTCTTAATATTTAAATACTTCCTGATAGAAAGCACTTTGTAACATATATATGAGTGTCACTGGACTTTTTCCTCTCACCAACCTGGCCTAACACAACCAAAATGTGTTTGTTTGTGTTGCATTCAACTCAGGGATCATAATAAACTTTGTATAGTTTTGAGAAAAATAAGAGTTTCATGCAGAACTTGTGCATTGATCAGGAGACAGTTGTGCAGCAGAACAAGGGTGTACTGTATGGTTTAAAATCAGGAACGTGTGTGTCAGGGTTGCATCCCCTTTGTCATACTGATTCAACTTGTATGCTGAGCAAACAGAAGCTGGATTATATGAAGAAGGATATGGCACCAGGCTTGGAGGAAGGCTTAATAACTCCTGTGATGTGCAGATGACACAACCTGGCTTCATGAAAGCAAGGCAGGCTTGAAACATTTGCTGATGAAAGATGAAGGATTGAAGCCTTTGGTATAGATTACAACTCAAATGTTAAGAACAAAACCTTCATGACTAGACCCGTAGGTCACATCATGATGAATGGAGATGAGATTGAATTTTTCAAGGATTTCATTTTGTTTAGGTCCATAATCATTGCTCATGGAAGTAGCAGTCAAGAGATCAAAAGACAAGTTGCATTAGTAGTAAATCTTCTGCACAAGACTTCTTTAGACTTGAAAAGCAACAATGTTACTTTGAGAACTAAAGTGTTCCGGACTCAAACCATATTATTTTCCATTGTCTCATCGGTGGTTGAAAGCCAGTCATTGAATAAGGAAGACTCAAGAATAGATGTATTTAAATTATGGTGCTAGCAAAGAATACAGAAAGTACCATGGACTGTCAAAAACCAAGCAACATGGCCTTACATGAAGTAGAGCCAGGATGCTCCTGAGCAGCAATGATGATGAGACTTTGCCTCACAAGTTTTGAAAATGTTCTCCAGAGAGTCCAGTCCTTAGAGACACCATCCTTGGGAAAGTGGAGAGGGAGTGACAAAGAGGAAGGTTTTCCATGAGATGAAGGACACCATGGCTGCAGCTATGGACTCAAACCTAAACACAATTGTGAGGATGGTGCAGGACTGCGTTTCATTTCATTTCTTTCTTTTTCGTACATGGGGTTGCTGCTATGACTCCGAATTGATTTTTGGGTATCTAACAGCAACACCGATCTGGTCACAATTTCTATTTTCCAACCATATAAAATAATCAGCCATGGAGTTTTCTCATCCAGGGTTATAATAAGAGCTTGGATTATGAGGAATACAAAACGATGTCCAACATGTGGTACCCGTAAAGAGCTTTGGTTGAGATGTATTGTTTATAGTGAGCAATTGCTTAGAAAATAGATGTTTACTCATAGTGAATGTACTAACATCTTTTCCATCATGCATCATATATCCCGTGTTGTGTTTTCTACATCACAAAAGTCTCTGTTGGAATAAAACTTTTATTAGCAATTCCCATGGTGGAGAAAAAATACCAAAAGTCAATGTCACTCTCTGTTGGCATGTGTATTTATTTTAAAAAGAGAGAGAGAGAGAGAGAGAGAGAGAGAGAGAGAGAGAGAGAGAGAGAGAGAGAGAGAAAGAGAGAGAGAAGGAGAGAACCAAAAACTAAGACTCTCTCTTTGGAAAGATGAAATCTTAAATGATATATTTCATATAAAACTGTAGGTGCAATATCGTCTCTCTAAAGAATTTAATGACTTCCAGAAACGAAATGTCTTTTTGATTCACCACGAACTAAAACATACTGAATTTCCCTGAACTATGTATCTTTCATGAAAAGGTGTCTTTCAATATGACTAACTGTTTCTTCTGTAACACACATCCTCATGCCTCTCATGAGTTTCTTTGATCAGGACAGGCGGGACTATAATTTTATCTTGAGTAATAAGATAGACAGCTCTCCTACAAAAGAGGCTAGGGGCTACCCGATCAGTGTCCTTTTCTGTCTTTGGGCACATCAAAATTTCTTTGCCTCAAACAAACTGAGGCAAAAAAAATATCCCACGATATGAATGGGTGATTCTGAGTTTGCAAAGTTCTGAATGCCCTCACCCCTTTGAGTTATTCTAAAATAACCCATTGATTGAAGGAGAGTTTGGCCTAATGATTAAGCCACTGGATTTTGGTCTCTGAGTATCTTATTTTAGGCAGGCGCTCATATTTGGGCAGTGTGTAAACTTTTCTACAGCTGAATATCGTTATGTGGAAAGTGAGAAAATAAGGTGCGCTTTATATAAAGTGTGTGGGGAGCATCTAGCAGATCGTCAGGATTCAACCAGTGCTATTTGTTATGATTTGGTATTCAGTTGGGAGTGGGGTTCATGGGAGGGCTCCCCCAATGCCTTGAAAGTTTGAAGGTGGCAGTTGGCAGAAGCATCAGCTGATTCTCTCCCCTCTGGTCTTACTAGGAGCTCTATGGGGGAACGAATGAAAAAAAGAAGGATCTTTGTCGCAAGCGTCTCGATTTTAACGCGCAGCTTTTCAAGTCTCATTGACCACTTATCTTGTTAGACCCTATGCTTCATTCATTCGGTTTTCTCAGTATAACCTCTCATTGCAATTAAGGCAGGAAAAATGTGGCATACTCTTCTAGACTTCTCTTAAGTCTAATCTACAGGTGTTTATGGAGGGTAAGAGAGGTGAGCAGTGAGCAATCAGCCAAAAATAATTCTCAGCATCTAGAACACAGCACTGCAAACATACCTGACACCATAACAGTCTAGGACAGTGGTTTATTATTATTATTTATTTATTTATTTTTCACTTTGAATCATCCAGGAGCACGGAATAAATTCTTAACCCCTGGTCCTGATCTATGCCATTTCCTGCTATGCACACATTTGGCAATTTATGCTCACCTGGAACAGTCAGCCTGTTGTCATAGTCAGAATGATTCCTTTCACAGTTGATGCAAAAGGGATTCGAAAATGTCTTTGGAAACCTTTTAGGTTAATTCCCTCAATTGGTATAGAGTCTCTGCTCTGCTCTCCCAAGGATATAGGTCTGAAATTTTGACTAGTACCGCAGCAAGGCAGACTACAAATGGCTACTGCAATTTACTTTTCATTTTCAACACAGGGTATTGCTCTTCCTCTCTTAGAACATTTCATTATTTTCAAGGTTTCACAGAACAGTTTTAATAAGAAATTTTTGCAAATATCCTGGGATTATAGGCTTTGAACGAACTTTCATGCCCATAACATAAACCCCTTTGGCTTAAACCTATCCCACTTTAAAGCCCTTATAGCTACCAGCTGCTAGTTCCTTTCTCTTCATACTTATGAGTGCACGACACACAGACACATATGGATACACACACATGCCTACTCACATGGGCTGTGTATATATATAAGCATCCAGAAGGAAAAATGCCTTGTAAGAACTGTCCTGTTGAGTTTGTAATCCAGTGCGAGTTACTGAGTGCTGATATGTAAAGGAAGTTCAACCAGACAGTTTAATCCTCCAATTTCCTGTCTTCTAATCAGCCCCTGATTCTTTTGGATTTAAATTAGAAACATTCCTGACAATATTCAGGACAGGTGAAGGAAAATCAACTAGAAAATAAGGACAAAGCATTTATTCTACTGTCTAAAGTTCACAGGAGAAATATGAGTGTAATAACAGGAAATCGAGATATTTTTCAAGATAGTAGAAGTACATGGGCTAGCTCTAAGTAACCAATCACATTTTGGAATGAAACACATTTGGATTTTAATTTGATTTAAGGGGAAAAAAAAGAAACAGTTTAATGTATTCATTTCTCCTCCAGTATAGGAAATGGTACCCTGAAAGATGTTGTGTAAAGGCTAACCAAAAAGGAAATGATAAAGTTAACTTCTGAGAGCTTGTGGGAGCAAAAATTATGAACCCTGCTTCATTCATATTTTACTCTTAACTGTTTCTGGCCAGCACCATAATGGAATAGTTTTATAAAATATAAGAAATACTTGGAGCCAATGCATGTTCTTGAAAATGAATATGCTCACACATATTTCTAATAATGGGTTAAACATTTTAAAAAATGTACATTTACACATAAGTTTAGATAGCACCACCACCTCCTGTACAAAGTATCTTAAAACAGGGCACAGACACAGGAAGTTAAATGTTTGTAAATATAGTAATTGCAGATACTTCCTTTTGAGCAAACACCCTTGGTATTGAAAATATGATTTGTTTTATTATTAAACAATACCCCTTCAATTGATTTATTTATAGCCCTTGTTAAGATCTCACATTATTTTAATCATTATCATTAAAAAGAACTAGTGCAACATCGTAGACAAAAACCTCATTAGGCAAGGCCTTCAATGGGACATAGAAAATAATCATTAACAAAAGTTGTTTTGTTGGGGAATTAGCATAAAATTAAAATAGCAGATACATTTTAAGATGTGAATCTAAGCAGAGGTAGCAACAAAAGGTTTCCATGAAACAAGAGTTCTTAGTTCAGTAGTGGCTGCAGTCCGGGCTGCCAATCCTTCTGGAAGGAGACTGGAGTTGAGTTTTCTGAATTGCTAAACCCGGTAACGCTGTGTCCCACAGAAGCCCCTCACTTTGGTCTGTGTGTACTTTAAGAAATAGACATGACTACTACAAGACCTTGCCTAGCTATCTCTCCCGCTCGCCTGTTTTCCTGCATGCAAAGGTTGAATGTGAAAATTTGGATTAAGTTATAGACAACTCTTAATTAAAAAGTTGTATGGCAGGTTCTGAAGCTCGTGGTTCCAAAGGGAATGCCTGCGAAGCTAGCATGGGGTGAAGAGGGTTGCTGGGTGACTTACAAGGCCTTATTGTATAGTTGCCATGATTTTAAAAAAATGTGTAGAGTTAGGGGAGAGCAGGCAGAAGTTAGACAAGTGTATTTTTGTAATGCACTTCAGGACAGTCCCAGAACTGAAGCCATTATGAAGAGGAGAAGGCTTATTTGCCCTTCTTTTGAAAGCCACATAGGTGGAGTGGAGGTGGTCCCACTGGTTACCAACTGTGATTTTGTCACATCCACACACGCCGGATACTCCCTTTTCATTTGGAGTTGAGGGTCATTTCGTGAGAGTTTTATGTCGGAAGCATTCGATGAGAGATGTCACAACAGAGCTAGATTGAGTTGATATGTAATATCTATTTTTTGATTTGCATGATTAAAGCATTAGAGGCATGGCTCAGATATCAAAAGATTTCTCCTAAGTGGCAGGGCCAAATGTAATTACCCTTAAAATGGACAGGCTCGAACCCTGGCCGCTGGCTAACCAACTTCTAAGTTTGTTTACAACTCCTGGACTTGGGAGAGAAGTTTTCTTTTGCTTTCTGGGTAGTGAGACCTCTTTCGTGAGCCATATTGATACCAAAAGGTATATTTAGTGTTTCTTATATTCTCAGGTTCCTCAAAGCCACTTCCTTTCCACTAGAAAAAAAACAGAGAAGGTCTTGGAGGTGGACTTTGTCAGTATTTCACAATTTAAAAGAACTGTTTCTTAAAAAACCTGTTCATAACGAGGCTAAGATTTATACTTAGCAGAATAAAACAAACAAAAGACCAACAAAATGATTCTAGTCAACTAACTGATGCCCAGTTAGTTGCTATCAAAAAGTGCTTTTCAAAACCTACTATGACTAGGGTGAACTGTGAGAGGGGGTGGGGACAGAGGAGTAAAGAGAGGAGAGAGGGGAGAAGAGAGGAGAGGTTGTTATTTATTCTCAGTCTTTTATTGACCAGTTTCTTTCATTCTAGTGGGTCTTTTTTTTTTTTATTTAGAAAAGTTAAAATGATCCAGGGTTCTATCATTCTCACCCAAAATTTCGGGGTAATGGCTGCCTACAGCCTGGTCCAACATAGTCTACCAAACTAAAACAAACAGACTCATTTGCCATACAAATTGTTTACGATTCATTAAAAAGCAAAACTGCATATCCCGGTGCTGGCAGCTGAGGCCGAGTCCCCACAGCGGAGGGGGCACTCACGGCGGTGCCTTTGTGAGGACAGAGCCCGAGATTCCCACTAGGAAGCCGAGCGCTGTGCAGCCAGATGACGCATGAGGTAATTTTAAAGCTTTATTTGTCTTTGCTGTGAAACTCAGAACTTGCACTGTCCTTTGGTTAAAGAACCATTTCAGCCAGGGGAGAAGTTTGATTTAATTTTCTTTTTAAAGAGAGAGAGAGAGAGAGAGAGAGAGAGAGATTATTTGGTACAGCGAGGTGGGGGTATGGAAGTGGAGGGGGGGGTACTCTTGTAGGAGAGAGGAGGTAGAAGAGAAGATGTGAATTTTCTGTGATTTTAATTCTGTGATTTTAATTCTCCTCTTCATCAAAGTCCTTCATTCCCCACCGATAACCGAACATTTACATTAGAATCATTTGGAACGGGCAGATCTGAAGGACTGAGGATTGAGCCTTAATTTCTGAGGGAAATAAAATCGATCTATGCCCCACCTCCTTCCAGCCCCCGTGGTAACTTCTACAACGTCTTTAAGCAGGACCCTGATTTCTCACCCCCTTTCAAAGCAAAGGTGCAGAAGCAGGGAAGTTTGGGAGAAACTTTCCCATGGTAGCTCCCAGCCGCCGGCAGCGTGTGGGCTTACAGCATTGTTTATTTTTAGGCGATTGCACTGCTAAATGTTTCCACTACTTTTATATTGTATATTCTCAGCGGTAAAACATCTGTGAAATAATTTTTAGTCAAAAGCAACTTCCACGTAAACTTTACAATCAGAAATGACAGTTTTCCAACTTAGAAAAAGAAAATAAAGAAGCCTTTGGTGGTCCCTGCAAAGATGTGTGGTGGAAAGATGACACAATTTGCCATAAAAAGCAGCAGTCTATAAAATCTACGAGCTCTTGAAATACAAGGAAGTGCAATCTTTCAGCCAGAACATGACATCAGGAAAGGTTTTTTGTTGTTGTGTTTTTGTTTTTAATAAAGCTTACAACTTCGCTTAGGAAATAATAGCTAAACCAATCAGAATATTCATTTCTAGTGTTTAACAAGCTACAGAAGGCAGAGCAATAGGCACCATGAGAGCATGCATACAAATAGACCTTGTTCTTGCTGGCAGAAACTCTAATGGGAAAATAAGTGCCTTGAATAAAAGTTCAAGGTCTAAGTGGAGAGTCTTCTGCTGATCTAATTAACCCAAAGTGGCATGTAACAGTCTCCCGAAGCCACTGGTAACATTCTTAATGCTTAGTTCAGAAACTGCAAGTTACAAGACACATGGACAGACATACCCACAACCACCTTCACTCAAGTCCTTAGGATGGACATGCTGCACCCCAAGAAGCAGCCAAATGGATTCCTTTGGTTGCTCACTTTCAATAACCGCTCAGTCCTCAGGACGCTTGAAACTGGACAGAATGATAGGCCCCCTTGGTCCAGGAAGGGGAAAGGAGCACTCTCTGCAGATTGTACAATGAGACCGACCATGCCTTGTTTTGTAATTCCATTCGCCAATCTCCCCCTTCCACACAACTTTCTCTCTCTCTCTCTCTCTCTTTTTTCTTCCCTTAAACTGATATCTATGTGAAATGAGCTGAAGTTCACGGTCCAGTTAGGAGCAGATAATACATTCATTGTCCTGGCAGCAAACTTTTTTTTCACTCCCTGGAAGAATTCACGCTTGCCGCAAGAATAATAATTACAGAAAACTAGAAATGCACCGCTAACGAATTAATCCTTAACGGACCCCCTCTAACGAGGGCAGTAATGATTTGAGGACTCTCTTCCTCACAGGAGTTGCCTCCCCAGTGACAATGAGCTATTGTGCATCCTCCCAACTCACTCTGCCTCTTATAGATCCAAGATGTCAAAGGTTGTCTGGCCTGGTTGACTATGACATATGAGTTAACTCATTCTGGGGCTGCACGGTGGAACTTTATGAAAACTTTATTTGGACCCAGAGTAACTGAATGATAAGATGCTCATGTCCTTTCCAGGCAGAGCCAGCGCTCCTAAGAGACCTGTTCTGACATAAACAAACAGGGAAAAGTTAGATGAGACCGATAGGTTCCCTGTTGGAAAGCAGGGAGCCGGAACCCAGAGTTCTCTCACAGGTGACTCCAGGCGACCCAATTAATGAGGTCGGACCAGAATTCGCTCAGGACTTTCAGTTCCCTAGTGCCCACCATGTATCCTCAGAAAGCCCCACAACCAAGAAACAAACATGCCCCTCATCATCTCAGAAAACAAACATCACAGGCTGTAAAACCAGAGCAAGCGAGCAAGAAACCTAGGGGCCAGGATTCATGTCCAAATGTGTCCGTCAAGACAAGCTGAAAGACACATCTCCACATTAAAACTTCCCATCCTCTTGAAAATAAACAAGCAAGCAAGCAAGCAAACAAACAAACAAGCAAATAAATACAATTGGAGCAAACTCCCACAACTCTGTCCCAAGGAAAAGCCAGGGCAAGCCTTCCTGGGAACTCAAGGCGCAGAGTGGTAGAGAGGGTGGCAAGCGCCAGCAGCGTGAGGCGGCCTCACTGCAGAGTGTGAAAAAAATCAAATGTGAATTTGATGAATGTGAGGTCTGGGACATTTTGTCAAAGAGGGAGGGAAAGTAGAAAAGAGGGAGAAAAAAAAAGCAGCCAGCAGTCCCGGCTGCCAACTCACCATCCACCAAGTTCTGGCCGAGATGTCGTAGCAGAGCTGCCATTTGATGGAGCCGTCGGAAGCTTTCCCTGCCATTACGCTGTCAGCAAGCTTCATCTGATGCTCACTCACGGGAGATAAGACACCTAATTGAGAAAACATTTGCAGTGGCATGTGGGGCAACATGTAGTCCGGTCCATACCATATGGAATCATGGGTAAAAAAAAATCTCCTTGACAATGAACCAATCTCTCACAGAGCCAGTGGCAAGGTGAAGTGGAGATGAAAAGTCTTCTGCTCCTAGCACTGTCTTCTCCTCTCTCCTTTTTAAAAAACAAGAGCCCACTGCTACACATCAAAGGGAGGCGGTTAAAATTAGGGCTTCATCACTCAGATGATTTTGGTCTGCAAGGTTTTTCCTTTCCTTCCAGCCACCAAACCCCCCCCCTCTTTTTTTTTTTAAGGAGAATAAAGAGATTTAATAGGACAAAGGCAGGTAGTGGACTGCGGAGGGAGATCGCCACAGGCTATTAGCCTAAAATTTCTGCTTGACAGATGGAACTGCTTAGAGACTATCATGCAATGTTTTGGGCTTCCCCCCCTCCCCTGCCCCCTCCTCCTTCGACTTTAAGTCTGATTCAGTATCTGTTTTTCACAGCCACTTCTCTCAAGAACGTGAGCTGTGCAATGAAGGCAAACAAACAAACAAAACAACAAGAAACCCAAACTATTCCGTATAGTTTTGCGCATCTCGTTCAATGCAAAGTGAAGTCTCAAAGAGAGGCTGAATGGGGTTTCCAGAGAATGAAACAAACAAACAAACAAAATTTTGGAAAATATGACTCCACATTTGCCTTAACAAAAAATGATCTGATGCATTCATGGTTATAAAGGAACATGTCTATGATGCGACAGTGTTCAAGCCTTTGATTTTTGGTTTGACTGGCATTGTGCTTAGATATTTGTGTTTACATCGGTGTATATATGTCACAGATATTTCCCAAGTTCTAAGCTAATTGAAGCTGGGTACCTCCTTTAATGTTAGTTAGGTGTTTGCTGCAACCATTACTTTTTGTTTTTTACTTTCAGAAATAAATTCTAGGCTCTTTCATTCTTTGAAAATAAAGTGATTCATCATTATCAATTCAGTTGAACACCATTAAGGCTAAACTTGACAGCAATATTTCCCTTTTCAGGGAAAATCACATCTCATTTCCTTACTGTAACCAAGTCATCTTCTTCACAGGGATTTTACCACGTATCTTTTTTTGTAGCAGCCGGGACAGGTGAGGGGTGGTGTATGTGTGTGTGTGTGTGTGTGTGTGTGTGTGTGTGTGTGTGTGGTGGCTAGGGTTAGGAGGTGTGCACCACAACATGGACCTACCAATAATCAGGTATGTAAAAGGGATTTTCTTCCCCCCCAAAATGAGAAAACTAGCTCTGGAAAGCTGTTGTATTTTGTCATTATACTTTAGGACCAAAGGGGAAAGAAATACAGTGACTTCTTTTTATTCTACTTTGTTCTTTGAAAGTAGCGTGAAATTAGGAACTGCAGAAATACCTTTCTGAGTGCACTGCCTGAAACACAACCTGATTTTTTGGGGGGTGGGGGTTGATAGTGGAGTGGGGGGAATTGAGTTCTTGATCACCATGAATCGAGAAGTGATACTCTACAGTTGTCTATACTGCAGCCTTCAAGGCAGGACACTCCTGAGAATGGGGCATGCATTTCCCTAAGTTTCTTGGGATAAGTGAATATAATCACTAAAAATGTTGCATGTTCACAGACCAACTATAGAGCAAGCTTCTTTATCTTGTCACATTTTTAACCAAATAGTATTTAAGTGAATTTACTAAGGCGTATGTTGCAAGTCCCGAAGAGTTTCAATTTGGTGGCTTCTGTTTTCCTATATCCAGGCCTCTTCCTTGTTTCTTCTGTCTTTGGTAGGTGTCATTTTAACTATTTTGCCTTAGGTGCCATTATAGCTATTTAAATTGTGTAAATATGTCATATGAACTATTTTACCTACTGCTTAGACAATAGAAATTTCTTGCAAACCTATTGCATCCGTTCTGACATCTTACAGGGTTGACAGGTCAAAGCACAATGCATAGACTCCTTCCCCAGAGATGAATGACAAGCTCAGCAAATAAAGTCCCTTTCTCTTACCCCCTTCTCATTCCTTATGGTAATGAGGTTTGCTTCCAATTACCTGGAGTTAGGAGGTTGTCTCTGGCATTATTATCAGACATATTAATTGCTATTACTCTTAGGAAGCATCTTCATATTCTTTTATGCCCCATGGCATCATCATCACCTCCAGTGCCCACAACAACAGTGGACTTTCTGTCAAGAGCATGCTGAGTTTTCCTGCTAGAACAATCATTCCTGCAGACTCAGTAAGGAATTCCTCAGCTTATCATTTAAGAAAGAAGGGAGGAGTAAAAAGAGGTGAAAATTGTATATAAAATAACACCCCTCTCTTCCAAAAAAAAAAAAAAGATAAAGGGAAAAATTGGCAAGAGGTGAATTTGCATCTGTCTTTGGATCGACTGCTTATCCCATTTCATCTTTTTCTACTTGCCTCTAAAATGCATATGAAGCCCAAGATTCCTGGCTGTAGGATGTCTTCAGATTTCTTTGGACACTTGCATATTTTCTGTTGAGCCTATGGTCTTGTAATTCCCAAGCGCATTCTGCAGTGCCCCCGAAAGTCTCCTGTCCAGGCTGCTGTATTTCTGAGCAGTAGTATGTCCTCTTTTACCTCCATTGTTTATGATTGGATGGTTCACAAGGTAAATTTGAGTCCAGACTGTGGAATACACAGGTATATTTTGTGAGAAATGGCGTGTTTTTTGGGAACAAGGAAACGATAAATATCATTAGATAATAGTGTTTTTAACTTAGATCAATTCAGGGCATTTAACTTTATCATGGTCTCCCAAGAGGCTGGTGGAAGCTGCCCTGTCCCATATAGCAATCAGTCCTTTTAAACATGTGGCCCACTGCTAATAGCCTTAAAACAAGATTAAATACAACATGTTGAATATTGCAATTATTGTGGGAAATAAAATTATTTGGTGAGCATAATGGGGAGCAATTCAAGCATTTAACATGATCCAGGAAATGCTACTCCAAACAATTGCATTTGCTTGATGCATTTTCCACCTTTGATTGCTGACAGATGCCTTTTTGGAAACAAACATCTAAATGGTTTGCCTTAAGTCAGACAGAGAGAGAGAGAGAGAGAGAGAGAGAGAGAGAGAGAGAGAGAGAACAAAAAACCCAAGCACCCAACCAGAAAGCATCTAGATGTTTTGAATTTAACTCTTATCATTTGAATACTTCTTCACATTGCACGTGAGTGAATTTGAGTCACAAACAGTACCCTCATCTAGAAACAATCCTATCCAGTAAATGGACTTCCTTACTTTGGTTGAGCATGTTTTATAAATAGTAGGCATGATCCAGGCTATGGAGTCAAGCATGTCAAATTGCCAGAGGCTGTTTGAGAAATATGGTCTGGCTATCTATGGTCATACACTGGAAGGGATTTGTATTTTTCATAACTAGAAGCCTCAAACAAAGCAAAGTCACTTCTTGGGCTTTTCTCTGGCCAACCTGACCAACTCTCCCCCAAGTGAGCATGCTTTGTTGACTGGGGAACATTCTAGAACACTCAGAGGGCAGGGGGTTTCTATCTGGGATCTTTGCTTGGACAAGGGCTTCCAAAGACTGCTGCCGGGAGCTGTAGAGTCCAGAGAGACATGCGCTTTTGCTTTATGTCGCTAAAAGAAATCCCCCCAAACAAAGCTCACTGCCATCAAGTTGATGCCAATTCATGGGGACCCCACAGGACAGGGTAGAACTGCCCCTCACACTTCCTGAGACTGCCACTCTCTACTGGAGTAGAACACCATGTCTTTCTCCCATGTTGCTAAAAGGCACCACGAAATGAACTGCTCCTGGTCTTTAGAGGCCAGATAGTGGAGTGTTTGAAAGCACTCCTTTTGAGTTCAATTGCAGATTCACATCCAGACTTGACTGATTTCTGTGTGACCTCTCCTATGTTAGTTAACCTTCTAGATGCTCTTACTTAATTGGTAAAATGAAGATAATAATAGTTATTGAAAGTACATAAGTATAACTTCTAGAAGGAAAAATACATATCAAGTACAAGTTCTGATATGCAATGAGTGGTTGATCTAACTTACTGATTTATTTATGATTAAAATATTATTATTGCTCTGTGGAGGGATTCTCTTTCCTCTCGGCTCCCATTACCATCTATGTCTTCTGCCTTTGTGGCTGTTTGCAGCCTGCCCTGGTTTATCAGCCTCTCAACCCGTTTCTCCTCCTGAATCTTAAATTCTTGCAGGCAGGGACCATGTCTTGTCCATCTTTAGCTACAAAGATGAGTAGAGTGCTGAACAGATAGTAGGAGTTTTCTAAATGGTTAGAGAAAAACACTAAAAAGGCAGAAAACATTAGGGATTAAAATTTGATTATATATATTTTTTCATATTTACACAGCTTTTTCTTTTACCTTTGCTCCACCTGTTGCCCTTCCTAATACATCACTTCTGCTTTCCTAACTTACCTTTGAGAAGCCTGTCTCCACAGGGACTTCTAGCTCCTTTGAATGCTTATCACTGGGCTTCTCTGTGCTACTCACTGGGCTTCTCTGGGCCACCCGTTGCTACTTCCTCTAGACTGTAATAGTATAAATCTTTATGCAATCATACAGTTATCATTCATCCACTTACCCATTTAATAGCAACTTCTGAAATTCAAGCAATTAACTTTTGACCCCTCTGTTTTTTAAAATTTGGGATCCACGGAATTTGGATATTTGAAGCTTGAAGAGAAACGGGACTTGCATTTGAATGCAGCACGTGACAAGAGTGTATTAGTGATTCAGTCACTAAATTCTCACCTTCCACGCCACAGTCCTGGGTTCAATTCCCAGACAATGCACTTCAAGGGCAGCTACCACTTACTTGTCCCTGGAGACATATATGTTGCTGTAACACTGAGCTGGTTAAGTGGAGTTTCCCGACTAAGACAGACTAGGAAGAAAGACCTGGCAACTAGCTGATGAAAATCTTATGGGTCCTGACAGTCCAATGAAATGTGCGTGTGGTTGCCCTGAGTTGGTGGCGACTGAGAGGAACTATCAACAACAACAACAACAACAACAACAACAGCAAAACCCATATTTCATCGAATGTTTCTTCTTTTCTAGGCACTGTTTTATGAGATAGCTGCACTTTTTTCAGGTAAGTCCTTCTGAGAGGAGGCCATTATTATAAAAAAGTCCAAATTATAAATAAGAAAACAAAGGTTTAAAGATGTGACTCAACTTTAGAGTCCCAGAGTCAGAGATGGAAGTAGATTTCCAACTTAGGGATTAAGATTCTGGGATTCCAGAATCTTCAAAGAGGGGAAGTAACAGGATTAAGTACCTTGTGAAAGGGAGGTTCACAGTGGGCTCAACCTCAGCACCATGAGTCATGATTGACTTGGTAGCATTACATAAAGCATATTATAAGGTTGGATTTTTTTCCCCACTGTGCAACCCACTTCGGTGCCTGAAGCCCACAGGGTCAAGCCAGGCAATGGTTCAGGGTTACGGTTTTCTTTGGCATGGGACACTATGAGAGACCCCTGGGATCGGACCTGCCATAAATCCAAACCCATGCACAATTTTTACTACCTATTATGGAGGTCTTGAAGTAAATGTGCTGGCATGGTGGGTGACATCTTGGGTCAGTAGTTGGCTGATTGACCCCACCAGCCACTCCACAGGTGAAAGATGAGGCTTTCTGCTCCTGGAAGGATTACTGTCTTGGAAACCCAAAGGGGTCATTCTACCCTGTCCTGTAGGAATCAGAATTGACTCAAGTATGGACTGAGTCTGGATTTCTTGGGGGGTGCAAATGGCTAATGTGTTTGGCAGCTAAGCAAAGATGGGTGGATTGAGTCCCCCTGTAAGCACTTGGAATGAAAAACCTGGAAATCTCCTTTAAAAATCAAACGAACCTACAGTCATTGGAAAGCCCAATGAAGTCCACGCCTGCTCTGACATGTGGGAATCACCACGAGTTGGCATTGACTTGACAGCAGGTGGTAGCACCTACTGTGTGTCAATAATTCTTTAGCTCCTTTTGGGAATATGCCATTTAATCTGCATAGTGGTCTCATTGGAAGTTGCTATTCATTTTTTCAAAATAAGGATTCGGTTCACAGGTAAGAAGAAGTCTGACCGAACATTGAGTGGTTGAGGGCTAATCCAGAAGAGCAGAAGGCCCACCTACATCTTCTTGATTCGAAAGCTCATCTGTTTCCCACCCCAGCTGCCCCTCTCACTTCTTTTACCCAGGTGGATGTCGGTCACATGAACATCTACCATCCGGAGTCTCTTGTAAATCACAAAACTGAAAATGGGGAGTTTAGCCTATGAATGTCAAAGTGTGTGTGTGTGTGTTTTAAAGCTTGTACTGAAGAAGGATTATCTACTATAAACACCTATCTCTTTCCCCTTTCCTTAATCAGGTGGAAAATCCTACAATAGTGTGGAAGACCTCACTGTTTAATGGTGCAAATGAGCATGGAAGCTTTAAGATAAGAGAAAGTGTAACACAAAAGGATTTTTTAAAACCAAAACCAAAGAAACCCCCTGCAAAATCCAAACCCTTATTTCTCCAAGGCTTCTAAAAATGCTGAGGTCACAGGTGGGGATTTAATCCCTTTTTGATGAGAGCAACTGAGTCCTCCGCAGAGGTGCGTCTTGTCCCTGGGCAGGAGTGAGGAACTTTAAAGGAACCAGTGTCTCAAGTCACCTGGCATGGCTTTCTCACCGTATGGCAGAAATGAACGCTGCAAAGCTGAAAAGGGCAGGCTGGAAGAACATGCCAGGGGGTCCAGACAGTCCCATCTATATGAACGATTGCCCAGATTTTTAATCTGGACTGAGCCCACCCCTCCCCCCATGCAATTGATCATTTCTTGAGCAAAAACACACCCACAGCAGCCTGCAAAAAATTTGTCTTCTTCTTGTTGGAGGTCCTTGCGTCTCATTCTGATTTAGAAATGTTTTGACTTTTACAATCTCTGCATCTTCTGTTAACCAGCTGCCACCCAAGATTGGACTAAACCTTCTGCCCTCCGTGAAAGAAAAAAAGAAAGAAAGAAAAAGAGAAATGCATACAGTACCATCCTCTAATAAGTCTATTTGGAACTTTGATGCGAGGCGTTTAAGAAAACGAAAAGGTTAATATATTCTAACTAGATGTTGGGTATAGAATGTCAGATCTGTCAAATTTCATTATAACTTGCTGCTCATTGGAAAAGATTTGATTTCTTTTGCCACTGTCCTACTATGTTCCAGTCACAGGCTGCCAGCAGCAGCCCACTGAAGCCCACAGGCTGGCAGCGAGGGCGCTCGAATGGGAAACCAGCCGCAAGCACCATCTGTTTCTGATTTCTAGCTGAGCCAAGATGTGCAGTGAAGTGCATTCCATTCACCAGGCCGGCTTCTCCCCTGCTCAAGTTATTAGTGTTACAAGTGAAATTATCTTTTCCAAACAGCGGGGGAGCTATAATCCTTATGGAACAGGACTTTAACATACTTGCAACACACAGGCACACACACATTCACCACACTACACCACACCATTTAGATGTCTTTTGTTAAAGTTATGGCGAAGGCAGCTTGTAAATTTAATTACAGCCTTCATGGGGTTTATAAAGTATGTTTTATTAAGCATGATAACATCCGAGGCAGCGGCATATACATTGGCCTCATTTAGTGTAATTGAATGATCAGATATCTTTAGGATGCTTTTTGTGGGCATGGTTAAAAATGACAAGGTGGATGTATTTAAACCCTCTGAAAAATGGAATGGCTTTCAGCAGCATAACGTTTTAGGAATAATCAGTGGGAGTCCTCACTTGCCTGGCCCAAAGAGAGAAACTCATATAAGTATACAGTGCTGAAGTTGTTGCCCAGCTGTTAAATCCCATTGGGGTCAAAGGACTAGTGTTGCTATGTACGTGCATGTGTGTGTAGAGGCGGGGCAGGAGGAGGAGAAGTTTATAATAAATGACATCTTTGTTGTCTAAGGTTGATCTTCTGCCTACCTCAGTGCCAGCTGTAAAAGTGAGAACGATCAGTTCTAGAAACATCTGCAGGTAAAATGACAAGACAGGTAGCTGCCAGTTGCCGTTGAATCCAGCCTCACCCAGGGTGATGTCATGTGTGTCAGTGGGACAGTCCTCCAGAAAGCTTTCAATGGTCGCTTATCAGTATCATCATCGTCATTTTTGAGAAAACAAATGTGCACAACTTGGTATTTGGGCACAGAAATCAGTGTTCTCTCAATAATGATGTTATCATCTCATCTAAGAAGTCAGAAATTGAGTTGCTAAGGAATGCCAAGAGGAAAAAGAAACATGCGTTGAAGTCCTATTCAATTTACTCTGTTAGGGAAATGACGTTTATTTGGCTCTGTTTGTAATTCCATCAGCTCCAATTTCGGGGTAAGTTTAGCTTCAGTGTTATCCAGTTCTCTCATTGATTGTTCACTTTTCACTTGAGCAAGAGACAGTGTTGGCATTAAATCGAAATGGGATTCCAAATGTTTTCTTCAAAGGTGTGGCCTGTGGTTTTCATTCTGCCAGTTTCTGAGAATGCTGCTTACTAGTGGCTGCTGAGACGGCCCCCTGGCCCCACTCTGGCTGACCGTTGTCCCTCTGCATCTTTGCTTCCCAATCCGACTCCTCTGATATTGCTGCTAGGAAGGCTGCATTCTAAAGATGAGGGGCCAGGTTGGCTCTTATGTTCTACGGACTCTTAGGTTTCTTCAGGGAAACAAAACCAGGGCACTCATGATTTCAGATATATTTATATAGATAGCATAAGAAAGAAACAATCACTCCATAAAGCAGTATGAATGACTCAAATACACTGCCAGTCCATGAAGTCTTGAAGGCTGCCACGTAGTCCTCTGTAGAGCAATTCAGGCTAGGCAGCAAACATCAAGGCAGGTCACCAACAGTCAGCCAGCTAATAGGGTCCAACAGTCCCTACCTCAAGTGATGTAGATTCCAGGGTGTGGCAAAGCAAGTCATGATGCAACTTCAAATTACAGTGACACAGTCCCCAGTTTGGGTGTCCCACGAGTAGTGCAGCTTGCAGATTGAGGCAGAGAACAAGCTAAGGCAGTCACACACTGGTCTGATCATCAAAGAGCAAGAGACAAGAAAGGCGAGCCTCATCAAGCCATTTGTCTCTCTGCCTTTCAATTAATCCCGTTGGCATGTTGACACAATAAGCCCACCAGTCATAGCCTTGTCCCTAAGGTGATGCTACTCTGCTTTCCTGAGGCCCTCTTGGAAATACTTTTCCACTGTGAAAGCTCCAGTTCATTTTTCTTCTTCCTTAACTTTGTTGTATTTGGTATGGAAAAGATCAGAGGTCAAACCACCCATTGCAAGAATGACAACAAGTTTGTGCATACTCCTTTTTTTTTTTCCTTTTCCCAAATACCGCTGCAAAGCCAGCTCAAGCATTCAGCTAACCTAAACCAGCAGGAGAGAGATTGGGGGTGGAAAGGTGGATGTAGCAAAGGATTCACACTTTCTTTGGGAAAGCATCTGCTTCTCTCCCCCTGCCCCTCCAAGTCTGTACCTTGTTGTTTTCTGAAAGGTGATTTAAAGTTTTTGGTGAGCCATGTGTTTGCTTCATGGGATGAAATGGCATGATTCCTAAGTATTTTTTTCACAATCATGCAGAAACAGTCTGAAAAAGAGTTGTTCTCAAAGTCCTCTCTGTGATTCCTAAAGTTGATATACAACTCAGGCGTGACAATTCTAGGAGGAAGCAGCAGTCTCAAGCAAGCATGCACCTGCAGGTAGTGGTAGGTTCGGATGTACCACTCTTGTCTCTTGGGAGGTGATTTTTCTGAGTCAGCTATGAGTTGCCCCTTTCAGCTGCCTTGGAAGGGAGAGGAATACTGCTTTACAGAAGACCTATTGGGAAGGAAAAGAGAGAGAGGCCCTCCATGAGTTGGACTGACACCAGGGCTGCAATAAGGAGTTCAAGCATAGGGGCAGTTGTGAGAATACCACAGAACTGGGCTGTGTTTCATTCTGTTGTGCCTTGGGTCACTATGGGCCGGACCCAACATGATGGCATCTAACTAACACAAAAACCATTGGGGGGAAGAGACTTTGTGGACCTGTGGGTAGCACTAAACTTGGACATATATAAGTAGAGAGAGAGAGAGAGAGAGAGAGAGAGAGAGAGAGAGAGAGAGAGAGAGAGAAAGTACAGATTGCTAGGTATTTATTCTGTGGTGCATCTGAGTGGACTTGAATGTCTAACCATTCAGGTAGCAGTTAAATATTTTAATCATGTGCACCACTGAGCAGATGGCATGGGGGTCCCATTGAGTCTACTCAAGCTTCAGTAGGGAAAGAAGAACCTCACTCCCCACTAGGCCAAGATCTGCTTTCATAAACTCAGACATGCCTCCACTTGGCATCCTACTTTACCCTGTTCTGACATCAGTCATCCATCCCATGGCACCCTACTTCTCTATTGGGATTGCTAATTCATTATGATGGCCACACAACTTGTAGGCAATGCTAATTATTATAGGACTTTGTTAGGGAAGTCAAAAGGTGACAGCCTAGTAAAGATACAATCCTTTTGTTCACAGCACCTCTTCTCAACCATGCTGACAGGCATGTCTCTCTTGTCCTTGACATCTCAGCCACTTGGTCGCTTGACCTCTGTCTTCATGAACCACGAAGCCCATCCATTGTGCCTCATAATCTCAGTCTGAGGGCCGCTCCTTTTGCTCTGTCTCATGGCCATGGTACTTCTGCCCCTTGTATCTCTGCTGCCTCTGCTACTTCAGGCAGCGATCACACACACAATCTGCTGGTGGGTCTTTCTCTGTGGTTGTGGGAGTCCTTTCTCATCCTGCTTCTGAGATGGCTCACTTCTACCCAGTCAAAGAATGAAGTTGCCCAATCCCCAAGTAAACTTCCTTTAGACCAGAAGTTCTCAACCTTTCTAATGCTGTGATCCTTTCATATGGTTCCTCATGGGGTGGTGACCCCAACCATAAAATATTTGCCTTGCTACTTCATAACTGTAAATTTGCCATTGTTATGAATCATAATGTAAATATCTGCTGTGCAGGATGTATTTTCATTGTTACAAATTGAACATGATAAAACAAAGTGATTAATTACAAAAATACTTGATTACATATTGTGAAATAATTGTTTCTAATGACAAATAGATGAAAGTTTGTCTTGAAGCATGGTATAGCACGGATAACAATGTTAATATAAGAGCAGTGAACGGCATTGCTACATTTTGGGACAGTATGCGGAAAAAAGCCAACGTCAGTATGAAGGTTGAGATGGCTTCTTTCTCATCAGATTAGCATATCTACATGTGGCGGACCTGCCTGGAGACAAATAGAAGAGTGGGGTCTCAATTTCTAAGACCATTGGAAATATGTTTTCTGATGACCTTAGGCAACCCATGTGAAAGGGGTCACAACCTACAGGTTGAGAACCTCTGCTCTAGACTTTATGTCTTGAGGTTCCTACCTTTTCGTTGGCTAGGCGTTATAATTATTACAGACAGAAGAGCCATATTAAACAATTTCGCTTCATCAAAGTCACCCAGGTTCTCTAATGTGTGCTAGGTATAGCAGGAGTAGAGGTCAAAACTCAAACTCAGCTGTATTCATTGTTATTAAGCTGATTCCAACTCATAGTGCTCCCTTAGAACAGAATAGCTGTCCCCCTGTGGGTTTCTAAGACTGCAAATCTTCACAAGAGCAGATAGCCTCATCTTTCTCCCACAGAGAAGTGGGTGGGTTTGAACTGTTGACCTTTCAGTTCGAAATCCAATGGGGACCCACTATTCTTCCAGGGTTTCTATTAATCAATGTTATAAACATGTAGTTAGAAAAAGTTACTAGCCATTGTGTGTCATACTCAGGGTAACAATAAAGATGTAGGACCTGCCCTCAAGGAACTGCCCAGCTCTAGCTGGGGAACGTAGGCCACCCAAAATTTCTTATTACTAATGATAAACCATGATGTGGTTCTAGCCTGGGTCCTTCCACATACTTGCTCCACTTGACTTAGGGCTCCCATTTCCTGTCTGTGGCTTTGTCTGTAAAACAGGGAGGGCAGTAGCTGACTTTTAGGGGATATTGTCAGAATTTAACAAGTTAACACACATAGAAGGATGAAAGGCAACAGCAGACATTGTGTAACTGCTCAGTCACTAGTTTTTACCTTCCCTAGTTGTTTCCTGAATATCCAAGAGGTTTGTCACCTGAGGCTTCTCCTCTGTGGTGAGAGGCCCAGAGGGTCCAGGGTCACTGGGGCCCCTGTCTTCATCAGCTGACTTATACCACAGGTTTCCTACAGAAGGGTTGCACACAGTGATGTGTAAAGAGGCCTCTCATGTTTACTTTTGGGTCATGGTAAGTGAGAGGTCAATTTTGTGCAAATAAAGTTTTCCCTCTGTTAAAAGCAGAAAATCCACTACCATCAAGTTGATTCTGACTCAGCAACTCCATGCCAAGTTTCCAATGCTCTAAACATTTATAGAATCAGATTCCCTCACACTTGTTTGTTAGCAGTCCTTATGAATGCTTACTCACTTCCATCGAGTCAAAGCTGACTCCTAGTGGTATTCCAAGACGGTGGTTGTTTATGGGAGTTGAAAGCCCAGTCTGGCTCCCGTGGAGCTGTTGGTGGTTTTGAACTGCAGACCTTGTGAATCACGACCCGACCCATCCCTACTCCACCCATAGGACTCCCATGAAGACTTACGAGGCATTTGTAAAAGCTTGAAAACCACCAGAAGAAAAAATTCCATTGCTGTAAAATCGGAGAGCACATAAATTCCCTTAAAATGAAGAAGGGGAGGAGCATGAAAAGAATTGGTCTTGTAGAGTAAGAAAAGTGAGGTGGAGCAAAAGGAAGAGAATGGTCTGAAGTCATCTCACAAATTAATGGCAGAAAGAGGGCTTTAATCAGGGGTGGCATTCACATATTTAACAACCAGTTTTCTGTCTTAATGGCCTGTTTAAATATAAAAACATGATATACTGAAAGGTAGTGTATTGCTTAATATAGTTAGAAAGATTAAAGAAGTATATAAACTATATTTAAGAATTTTAAAATATTGATGAAAAAATATTGAATAGCATCTGACTGAAAAACCCCATTGTTTAAGATATTTCCATATTGCTTTTTGATTGGCATTCTTACTTGCAATATTTTTTCCTTTAATTCAAGCATTTATCCTGAACCATCTTTTCATTAGGAATTGGATCTCATTCCTTTAGAGCAGTCATTCTCAACCTGTGGCCCCTCACGGCCCCTTTGGTGGTAGAACGACACTTTCACAGGAGTCTCCCAATTTATAACAGTGGCAAAATTGAAGTTATGAAGTAGCAACAAACATAATTTTATGGTTGGGGGTCACCATAACATGAGGAGCAATATTAAAGGGTCGTGGCATTAGAAAGATTGAAAATCACTGCTATAGGTAGGCAGCTCGGCAATAACTATTGTGTTTGAGAGACAGTATTAGAAACAGGACTTCTTTTTGTATGTATTATGCTCATTTTTGAAAACCTCCTTTCTGCTTCTGTTGAACTTAAAGCAATAGTTCTGGCAATATTTTTCGCTCTTTGGACAATTCTAGCATTTGTATAATCCACACATAATAACTTGTGGAAACTTGGAATGTAACAAAAAGCTGAAATAAATGATAGTATATCCCCTTTCAGTTATTTGGGACTTTTTCACTTTATGTTATATATTTGTTTATTGAAGTAACAAACTCCGAACCAAGGTCACTGCCATCGAGTTAATGCCAGCTTGTAGTGACTCGTAGACAGGGCCAAACTTCCTGTGTGAGTTTCCAAGACGGTAACTCTCTATGGGAGTAGGAAGCGCCATCTTTCCTTTGGAGTGGTTGGTGGGTTTGAACGACAGGCCTTGTGACTCGCAGCCCAATGTAGAAACACTATGTCACCAAGGCTCCTTAAAAATACAAAGGAATAAGATGTACTATTTCATCAAAAGTATAATGAGTTTTGTGAAATGAATAACTAAACATTACTAGCATAGTTCTACCTTTTATACCTATGGATGGAATGAGCATTATAATGGGTGCTTAGAATATTCTGCTGCACAGATAGATGTTAAAAAGAGTAACAAATGTAAATTTGTGATTTCATATCTAAGTTGTCATCAGAATCTTGATTGTAAGTGCTAAACTCAACAAAAAGTTAGGTATCAGTTCTGCCAACTAGTTGGTGGGAATCAATCGGCTGAATCCTACTACTGGCTTCAGCCCCAATAGCTTAAGTTTTCATTTGTTACTCTTCCTCTCTGCCATGATAATAATTGTTTCATAGTGACTGGAGAGCTGTGTCTTCAAGTCTGAAGTTCAGTGGTTTTAGACACACACTATCCTGAACAGTTGGTCTCTCTAATGATTGTATCATGCAGGCAGTCCCAGGGTTAGGAACATCTGACATTTGCACAACTAATTCTTGCCTTTTAATTTTACACAAAGTTTCATTTACTGCTCACAAAAAAATTCATCAGAAACACCCTTACTTGCTGGATGTGCTGCTTTGAAATAATTGAAAAGGTTTCTAGCCTTTTCTTGTGCTGAAATCCCAAACCTACTACTGAGTTGATTCCAACTGATAGCACCTACAGTATGGAGCAGAACTGTCCCTTTAACTTTCCCAGGCTGTAAATTTTCAGGGAATCAGATGCCTCATCCTTCTCCTGAAGAGTGCCAAGGGGACTGGAAGTTACCAGCAGTTACCAGCCCAACTTGCAATCCACAACACTTGACCTCCTTCATTGCATTAGAATAAGGTCACATCAGAACCATATTCACCTATTTCTACTTACCTGAAAATTCAACTTAAAGCCACACTTAGGAATGAATCTCACTGGTAACTGAGGGGCTGGCCATTAGAGCATTGTACACATCTTTATGGACATAAAGAGAGGCCACCTTATTTTCAAGAAGGTTCCCTGAAAGTAAATTTAGAGAGTGGATATTTATGTGTCAGATGTTTATAGGAATGACTCTCAAGTTCAACATCTGCAGGAAATAAAGAAAGGATAATAAGGTAGAGGGAAGAAGGGTTAAATATCATTGTACCCACAAAAAAAGCCTATCCTTCTTTCACAGATTTCAGAATGTGAGATGCTTGTTGGCCAGTCCACAATTGGTGTGTGTCGCCCTGCAGTGACTCCTCACTGAACATAGCTCTTCCTGGGAAAGAGGAGAAACCACAAACAAGATCACCCTTTTCAGCTCAAAATAAAATCCAGAAGGATTTTTATCTGATAGCTATCAACCACCAATATTACCGACAGCTAGAGAGGAATCTTATTGGTATGTTGCAGGGTTGTTCTATATTCAGAAATATTAAATGGGAAGTGGGCTATGTGTTGGGTTTCTAACTGCAAAGTCATCATTTCAAACCTGCCAATCATCCCAGTGGAGAAAGGTCAGACTTTCTGTTCTGTAATATTTACAGCCCCAGAAACGATCAGGGGCAGCTTTCCCCTGCCTTTTATGATCGACACGGGTCAAAATCAACTAAGTGACAGTACTTTTTTCAGAACAAGCGAGTGGCAAGCATGGACCTGGATTCATTGGTTGCAATCTGAAACATTCTGGAGTAGCAGAGAGAAGAATGGCTTGGACTCCAGATATTTCTACTTGGTTGCCCCTAGTATTCTTGGTATTCTCAGGCAGCACACGGTACCCCTGGTATCTTGGTGCTATATAATATTTCTAGTAGAAAGAGAACCCTTTTTGGTTCAGAGATAACAGGGAAAGGGGAAAAGGCGAGAAAGTCATTCCCAGTTCCAATATGCATGGTGCCGGGAATGGGAGGGCGCTATTAGAGAACAGAAAGGGACATCTGGCTTAGTGGAGGAATGATGGTAGAGGTGGGTGAAGTGGATTTCTGCAAGAGGCATCCGTGGAGACTGACTTAAAAGATGGACAGGAGTATGGCAGACAAAGGCTCTCATGTTCAGGGAGAACATGGCCATGCTCAGAACATTGCCAAGTAGAAAGAATAATAGGCTCCTGATGGTGGACTGGTAGGACTTGAGATTCTCACATTTTCTGACCATGACATTCTTTTACAGACTCAGTGCACGCCCCGTTTTTATAAAGCCATGGGCAAAGAAGGGTTTTTAAAATTTAAATGGTTCAAAATAAAAATAATTTATCATGATGCATGAAATATTAAATTTCTATCTTAGTGTCCATATTATTTGTTGAAACCCAGTCATGCTCATCTATTTATGTATTGTCTAGAGTTGCTTTTGCAATCTAATGACAGAGTTGAATAGTTAGGACAGAGACTATAGAGCTTGCCAAGCCTGAAAATATTACTATGCGACCCTTTACAGGAAAATGTTTGCTGTCTCCTGCCCTAGGGGATAGGGTTCAGGACTTGAAGTTCAACAGGATTGGATTCCAGTCCTGACTCTTTAGCCTTTAGCTGTGTCACATTCAGCAGAGGTCTTCAATGCTCTCTATAGAAATTTGTTCATAGGTAAAATGATAATGATAATACTTTACAGGCTTGCTGCAAAGATTAAGGGAGATGCTGTCAGATAAAGCTCCTGGGAATAGCCAGTCCTGAAGTACTGGGTATTTGTTATTTGTTAAAAATAGTTAATGGCACTTTCAACCATTTGAAGCTATTCATAGCATTCATGATGAGAAAAATATCATGGCAGTGTGAACTGCCACGCTCATTGCCACGATGATTGCTCTGGGAATTATCAGTTAAAAAAGTATTTTCAGTGAAACAGTCAATGGAGAAAGTAATGCTTGTGGGTGAAAGTAGAAAGGTATGAGGGAACAGAGACAGCTGTTGGAAGAATTCCTCAAAAACATTGGAATGATCATAGTGAAAATTGACCCAGTTCCTACGAAGACTGTGCATGCGTTGTGTCTGCTGATCCTCACTTCAGGCCAGGGAGGTAACTGCTACTGTTATCCATGTTTTACAGGTAAGGAGGCCTAGACTTAGAAAAAGAGGTTAAATAAATTAATGTTAAGTTATATACCC
The DNA here is from genome assembly GCA_004026705.1 of Nesogale talazaci. Classification (NCBI taxonomy): domain Eukaryota; kingdom Metazoa; phylum Chordata; class Mammalia; order Afrosoricida; family Tenrecidae; genus Nesogale; species Nesogale talazaci. The sequence continues at coordinate 85,568 of PVJH01002224.1, read as the reverse complement.
AGTAGGAGTCAGACCCATGACTTAATTTTAAGATCCTTTATTGTCCAGGTTTCTGTCATGATCAGTGCCTTTTTGGAATAATTTCTGATGAAGGCCAGGTGTAGTAGCTACCTAATCTTAATTTGAGGATTAAGAGTGGAGTCTAGCCTGTCAATCTGAAGATAGCCAATGAGAGCTCTGTGTGGGCATGACCTTCATCTGAGAATTCTGGGAAATCTAGCATTCCTTCTTGTAGGCAGGAAACACTCACTCTCTCAGTTCATTCCCTGGGAGGCTCTCTACTGACAAGGTAGACTTCCTGTGAGACAAGCCTGAGGAGATGCCACATGGACATACCTAGAGGCAACCCAGGGAATTGGAATGGTCATGTGGAGACCCCTACCCATGCTGAAGTGCTCCGACCTCCAATGCCTGTGCACCCACAGGCCTGTGATTGTTCTGCATTTGGTATCATTGCATGTGTTTTGTGAGTCTGAAGAGGACTTTATAGTTTGGTATTGGACATATGGGCTAATGGGTCTAAACTTATGGCCTTGGACTGGACTGGGTTGAGATGTTTTCTCAATGTACAATTCCTCTTGTATATAAAACTCATATCCATACATATGCATATTTATGAATTTGTTTCTCTCATTTACTCAGAATAATATACTAGGGATCCAAATTTCCTGGTGATTGGCACATGGCAGCATCACTGTAAGTCATCTCGGTAGAAAAGTCAAAACAAAAAAATGCTGTTGTTTATGGAATAAGAATTAAACATGACTAGACAAATATCTCTCCGTAAAACAAACCAAAAGATGCTGCTGCTCCTCTTGAGTCCCCACTCAGAGGCACCAGCATTATTCTGTATAAGTCATCCTCCTAGCCTGGGCCTGCATGCATCTCTTCATCAAGTGAGCACTGGGGTGTGTATGATTGCAGTGGGAGTGGGCAAATGAGAGGTGGGAGAAAGTGTGAAATGGAATGAATAAAGTTTTCGAGTGTGCAAGTATTATGCATTTCCATGGAGATGTGCTAAAAATGATTCTGTTTTACCAAACGTTCACATCCAATTGTGTTAATTTGGTGATTATATGGGTATGTGCATTTATTCATTAAAGCTAGGGCAGGAAGATATCAGGGTATTCAGTAGTTGCTTGCCTCTGAATGAAGGAAGTAGCTAATGATGAGTAAGAGTTTTATTTATTATCTATGTTTCCTTCAGTTTCTCTAATTTTAAACAATGTTTATGTATTTGCATATAAATGGAAAATACCACACAACACACACACACACACACACACAGGTTCACCTCTGGGGTAAAGTTCTTTCTCTGTTGGCTCTGGGGGAAGGGCCGATGGTCTTCATGTGAAGTGGTATCTCTTTTCACCTCTGCTTATTTCCTTGCTTGCTTGATTTGTTTTGTATCTAAAAAATGATTGACTAAAGGCACATCCTATATGTCTTACGAAATAACAAACAAAACCTATTTAGAGATGGGATTATAACCACCGATATAGAATATAAATTTTATAATATATATTTTTGGGAAGGACACAATTTAATCTATTGAAGTAATAGAAGACTTAATCATTAAATTCTTTGACCTCTGTTATACTACCATAAATGTGTATCAACACAAATACAGATGTTTTATTTGAAGTAGTGAACAAAATTTGGAAAAATATTTTGCATGGCATAACTTCTCTCAAGCATACTATGTAGCTATGAAAGAAAACACTTGCAAATGGAAAATGCTTATGCCATAATGTTAAGTGAAAAAAGCAGGATACACAATCGAACACACAGAATGAGTGAAGTTCATTGAAAAAGCAGCAATCTATTCATTAAAAGACAGAAAGGAAGCCATTCAAGTGTTCATGGTTGTGTATATAATTGGTGAGATTATGAATTTCTCTCTTTCTGCTTCTCTGCAATTTCAAAAGTTCCCTTTAATGAATGGGTGTGATTTCTATAACAAAAACAAATAGAGAAAATCTATTGGAATTGGAATTTTGTGTTGACTGATGATTAGTCTTAAACATCCCCCCTTCTGTAGCCCACCCTCTAACATATTCATTTTGTAGCCTTGCTGCTTGACTGGGGATTTCCCAGATTAGTCACAGAAGCTTAGGAAAATGTATAGAACAGCAAACTGCGAACCGGGAGGCCTGGGTTCTAGCTAGGGCCATCTTCTCAACTCACTGGGTTTTCAGTTCTTTCTCATAAAATGAGCAGCTTGGATTAGATCTTGAGTTGTGGGGGATGAGAAAAGGAGAGCCACCTGGGAATGTGTATAGACATAACTCTGAGCTCCTCCCCACAACTCCATCTCAACACTAACAGTTCTACTCAGAGAGGTTCTCCTTGCGTTGTCTGGAAGTTTTAAACGAAGAACTGCTTCATGGTTAATTAAAGTTTCAAAACCACTGGAATGGATAAATGAGAATGTCTGTATCCCAATTATTAACTACTCTTGAAAGTAACTGCTGCTCTCATGTCTCAAATAATAAGAAAGCATAACTTGCCCTTAACACGTTGGGATGTGCAAAAACACACACCTGTCATGCTTTGGCACCCTACCTCTATCTCATTTTTGTACCTTTTCAAAGTCCTCATCCCTAGGCTCTCCCAGCTACTATGTCCTGAAGCCCCATGAGGAGGTTTAGAACAGTGGTTGGCAAACTGCGCCTCATAAGCCATATGCGGCTCTTTCAGTGTGAATGTGCAGCTCTGAAGTGACACTGAACACATTTGAAGCTTATTATTTCAGATCATGATGAGTTCATTTGTTTTAAGAAAACATACTTCAGGCTCTTGAATAATTTTAAAGTTATTAGGAGGGACAGAGTAGCTCTTTGGTCTCAAGAGTTTTGCCGACCCCAGGTTGAGAACCGCTTTTAGATCTATGTAGAGGTGCCCTTGTGATGCAGTGGTGACATATGTCAGGTAGATAATCACAAATTTAGTAGTCTGAAACTGCCAAATACGCTGCAGGAAAAAGGCTGATCTTTCATAAAGAGATACAGTCTCAGAAACACACAGAGGCCGCCCATCCTGTCCCAGAGAGTCACTATGGGTTGGAATGAACTCAAGAGCAGTCAGTTTGGAATGGGGTTTTAGACCAAAGTAAGAGACCCTGTGTAATGCACACAGCTAAATGGTGCTGGGTTGCTCAACAACATTTTGGAGGTCTGAGATGATCTAGAACAGTCTTAGGAATCTCTTTCTGAAAAATCACCCATTAAAAATTGTATGAATCACTATTCTGATACATATGGGGTTCCCTTGATATGCAGTAACTTGATGGTAACTGGTTTTTTAAGACCCAAGTAGGAGGACCTTCTGCCCTAGAGATCCTGTGTTAGAGATCTTTTCATCTCAAAACGCACACAAGACAGTCACTCAAAAACATACAGATAGCCTGCCATTCAGGAACTGGCGTTGAAGGATGGCACATACATCGTCTAGCCCCAAGTATTAGCCCTTCTACCTAACAGCTTTCAGATCTCAAAGGCCAGTTTCTCACAACATTTGTCCTATGTCCCCAAGATATATCGTAACACATTATGGGTTGTGTCACTATTGAGCAGAAGATAATGTGGGAGGGAGGCTCTTTGAAGACCAGAAATACTTTGGTAAAAGGCAAGGAAAATTAGTCAGCTTGCCATATCTTTTTTTTCAGGTAGCTTAGATTTGATGGTCAGTGAAGAGTTGCTTCCCAAGGTGAAGGGTTCATTTTCTTCTTTGTCTTACAGTACAATTTTGGAGACTCACATGAACTAATATGCTAAATAAATAATATGCTATAACTACTAAATATGACATATGAACATTTATAATAATAAAAAAATCATCTTAAATTTTAAAAGAAGGTTAGAAGTTATCGTGTGTGAAATTTATGCTGATACTTATCATTCCTGTATAATCTGGATATTATTTTAAATTGAAAATAATGGTGAAAAGATTATATGATGATATTAAAATACTTCATAATGTTTTCATTTTAAGTGAACATATATCATAAACCATCTCATTCTAATTTCTTTTCTCTAAATCTGATAATTTTATTGACATCTCCAGTTTCTATTTACTCTGGAGTTATGTTTACCTAACTTCATGAAAATTTAGCTAAGAAAAGTTGTACAATTTAGCATTACTTGTAAACAAACCCCATTGATCATAATCTTGGTTAGTTATACTGGCATAATTAAAGATTTTTGTCAAAATAAAGGAAAGAGAAAACAACTTTATGAAATGAACATGTAATGGTTGAGAGCACCCAGTTGTTAACATGAAGGTCAGTGGTTCAAACCTACTAGGAGAAAGAGGTGGCTCTCTGCTTCAGGAAAGGTTTGCAGCTTTGAAATGGTACCACAACTCGACTCTCTCCCATGGGGTCTCTCTGAGTCTGAATAGGCTCACTAGCAAGGGGTATTGGTCTTTAGTTAATAAATTATGTGTCTATATTTCAGTAATGAAGCAAACATCAACCATCTAGCAGTAGAATACCAAAACATGTACAATAAGAATTGCATTCCATTATCTTTGATAGTTTTCACATTTTCTGTCATATAAAATTCATAGCTTTGCTAATTTTAGATTTTTGTTGCTTTCAAAATGTATCTGTCAAGGTAAGAAGGAGGCTATATATTATTTATCAGATTACTAGCTTGATGTGAATCTGAAATATTTAGAGATATGGCATGTGGGTCCCTAGCTGTGGCTTTTGGACCGACTTGAAAAGGTTACACACTGTACCGCTGTGACATTTGCAGTGTGAGTGAGCAGGTGTCCGTGGAGCTATTTGAAGAGTGCACCAGAAGCATAGTGCTTTGGCCCAAGGAGGGCATGATAGGGAGACATTTGGTTCATGGCAGGGTGTCCTTGGATTGAAGAGTGTCTATCTTCACTCGTATCTGACTCTCTGTTCCTTTTGGCCTCAAGAAAACTGCAGTGACTGTCATATCATGTAAACATTTTTATAGCTTCATTAGTATTTGAAACCTTCAGTTTGAGATATAAACTCATGGATTTAAGATGTGGAAGTGCAAGGGGAGTTATGGAAACTTCATGAACATAAAAACACTTTGAGGAATATGTCACTGGGCCTGGGGGCTCAGGATTATGGCCTCAGGGTCTACTGAGGTGAGCTGGCATAACACAGTTCACAAAGATTATGTTTTACATCCTGCTTTGGTGCACAGCTTCTAGAGTCTTAAAACTTATGGATCACCATTTAAGGTGCAACGATGGAACATTCCTTATCCAGAGGAAAGAAGAGTGAGTAAAACCAAAGACACATGTAAAAATAGGTCTAATGGACTAAGGAATCATTAGATGTTCTTGAAACCAGAAGAACTAGATGGTGCCTGGTTACCACTACCAGATTCTGGATGGAATGGGAGAGAAATGTGGGACAAAATTTAAAATCATAAAAAGGACCAGGTTGCATAAACACTAGTGGAATCCCTAAGGCTATTGGCATTAGGTCTGGAAATGAACTCACCCCACAGCTCAATTTTTCAGCAACAGTAGACCAGTTACTAAAGGGAACAATAACACTATGGAGGTATGCACACCTTAAAATAACAAATCATTTGAAATAAAAGGGGCAACATCTATCCAAGGACAAAATTCAAAAGAGGAAAGAAGAAGGAATGGAAGCAGAAAACACAGGGAGGAAGTGGGATGATGGATGTTACATTGTGGGCATTGTAATAAGTAAGATGAAACAAAATGTGTATGAATTGTTGAAGAGAAAACTGAAATCTGTTCTGTAAACCTTCAGTCTATGATAACAATTCTATAAATAAATGTCAACATTACCCTTGTCAATGAAAGAAGAGAGTACTTAAAATCTTTGGATAAGCTCTTAATATATGTATTCTCTTTTTAAAAAATATGTATTTTCAAACAAGTGTATATGTTTTGAAGGTTTTATCACCTTCTTATAAAAGATCAAGATTTCTTTATAGTGACTATTAAAAAACTGGAGAGTACTATGTCAAAGATTGTGATGAAAGGCTGATGTAATTAATTTGGGCAGAGAAGTATCTGTGTTAGTTTGGGTAGACTAGAGAAACAAATTCATAAGTATCCATATGTGTGTAAGAAAGAACTACAGATACAAGAGCAAATGTGCATTAAGAAAACATGCCAACCCAGTCCAAACCAAGGTCATAAGTCTGATATTAGCCCATATGTCTGGTACCAATTCATAAAGTCCTCTTCAGACTCAAAAAACACATGCAATTACCAGAACAATCACAGGCCACTGGGTGCAGAGTCATGTATTCAGTGGCGATAGAAGCATCTCAGCACTGGCAGGGAGCTTCCCGTGGCTCCTTCAATTTCCAGGGCTCAGGGTCTGTCAGCGTGCTGCCATATTGTCTTGTCAGCTGTAAAGTCTCTCAGGAGTGAGCAGAAAGATAGTGTCTCTTGCCTCTAAGAAGGAATTACCACGTTTCCCAGAATTCTCAGGAGAAGGCCAGGCCCACACACAGGCTAGACTCCACCCCCACACAATTAATCCTCAAACTTCCATCAGACTAGGTGACTTCCACCCCTTGTCAACTTGACACTTTTACATAAATCTGTAACCATATATAATTTTCAAACAAACAATAATGAAGTCATATCTGTACCTAACAGGATAAAATGCATGTAATTCAACATGTGTCACCCTCTTTTAAACATAAAATTTTATAAGGGACAACACAAAAATACCTTATGCCTAACAATTGTAGTTAAGGAATATCTACACCTTTATCCTATAATCCTATGAATATATATTCCTCTACCAATGAAAGTTTGTAAGCCAACCATGTCATGCCTTTAATCCCCTGTTTTGGGTATCCAATTTCTATATTGCTCACTTACATCAACCCAGTGCTCTGAGGAAAGAATCATATTTTTCAAGGTGAAGAATCTTCATTCTAATTGGAACCCTGTGAAATCCACATCCATAAGCAAAGTCACATCAGGACAGACCATACATAAAATCTGCAGCAATTTGCACCAGTTCACAGACTCAAATAACTTCTCTTCATCTGGTTGGGTTTTGGTCAACTTAATGTGGACTGCCCCTCTCAGCCTTACCAGGGTATCCTTTGGTTGCTTTCCCTTTATACCATGGGCTCCATCACAAGTTTCCAACAACCCTAGCCCCTTGTGCTAGTTCATGAACTTCAGAGCGGTCGACCCGCTCTCATCTTTTCCTTTAGTTCCTTGTAAACCAGGTCCATGGGTGACAGTGACCAGACTTAACCAACTTCCTTATTTCTGCATTTGCCCCACTTCCACTCAAAAGGTAGATCTAGGTGATTACCTAGCAAGCACTTCAACCTGCCACAGGCTTCCTTTAACATTCAGTCCTAGAGAGGAGTTTTCTTCATGGTTCCAGATTCCAGCTGGCACAAGCCACTGGTTTAAAATTTCTATTTCCAAAGGGTTCCTTTTTTCCTTCAATCTGTCAATCTTGCTCTTTGGAAAATATCTTGCAATGCAAATAACTTGAGTACTTCAAAACACTGGGTGGGGTTCATCTCTTAGAGACTTCTTTTTAGGCATGGCCTAAACCTATCTAAAAATCAAATTAATGGCTTTAGACAAGTGGGTTTACAAACTCTCTATTTTCATATGTCCCGAAATCATTTCTATTAATCATGATATAAATAATAATAAACCAAAGAAATCAGTAAAAACAAGGTAGAATCCTAAACTAAACTAAATTCTTACAGTGGTTGAGTTCAATCCTTATTTAGCTTACCAAATCCTTATCTAAACTATTCTATTTATATAACAATATGAGTTTAGGTCTCTGAAGGCATCAAACCAGATTCATGCTTTCTGTCAGCCATTTTCCTTATGAAATATGGTTTCTGAGAAATTCAAATGGTGATTTCTATCCTTGAGCTCAAAATACACATTAACAACATTCATTTTTGCTATTTTATACGGTAATAACCAAAGACAACATCCAAACAAAATAATCAAAGCTTTAAATTCCCATATTCTTTCTAGAAAACAGCCCAGTAAGCTGCATGGATATATCTGACTTGTGGCTAACCAAAGAATTAACACTACCATGAGGCAGAAGTCAAACAAACATCTACTTTTCATTTTATGTGATTTGTTTCTCCAGTACCCCACTCCAAGTGTTAGTATGGGTAGACTAGAGAAACAAATTCATAGACACTCATATGTGTATAAGAAAGAACTTCATATACAAGAGCAACTGTTTGGTCCACCCCTGAAGATTCTGATTTAATTGGCCTAGAACTGCATTCTCTTCATTCTAGGAATAGATCTACAAGAACTATTGGCTTTAAAAATACAATGAGATCTTCATTACATACTAATTGAGTCCAAATTGCTGAGTTAAGAATCTGGGCATCATATTTTTTTTTCAATGAGAACCATTCTTTGAGTTGAGTATCCTGCCCACTAGTGTTAGGCAGGGTTGGCTAGAGAAACAAATCCAGAGAAACTGAAATATGTATGAGAGAGCTTTCTTTATATTAAAGAGCAATTGTATATTGAGAAAATATCCCAGCCCAGTTCAGATCAAGTCCATTATTCTGATACCAGCCCAAATGTCCAATACTAGTCCACACAGCACAGCACACATGATGATGTTGAAAAGAGGAAGATGACAGGCTGGTGGGTGGAAAGTTTTGTGGATCCGCTTCTCAGGCTGACTCCTCCAGCTCTTGGAGTGTAGCTCCTCAACAGAATGGTGAAGCAGAGAAAGAGTGTGACCCACCTCCCTGGAGAAAGAGAAGTAGTTCTCAGACTCATCATGAGAAGGCCACATCCATATGAAGCCATCATTAGGCTGTGACCCGATTGACAGGCTAGACTCCATCCCTTCACTCTTTATATGCTCCAGTTGACAAGTTAACTACTATACCACTCCTTCCAAGAACATTTACCCCTCTTGCTCAGCCTTCCGGGTAGAAGAAAATACAGTAGGAAAATAAAAGACATTGGCTTACGGTTTAAAAACAGCATCCCTCTCTATTATTCCCAACAGCTTTAACTTGGGTCGTAAAAAGATAAGGGTTACTGGAAACTTTCTTTTAAAAAGATATCTGGTGCACAATACTAGACTGGGCCTGATGGCCTGAACAGTGGTTCTTAACTCTGGCTATATTTGAGAGTTAATCACTTAAATAACTGGGCAGAGTGTGGGGTGGGAGGAGACTGGGCTTCATCTGAGAATCAGAATCTCTAGGGATGGGGCCCAAATACAGTCTGATTAAAGCTTCGCTGATGATTCTAAAGAGCAGCCAAATTTGGGAGCAGTTGTTTTAAAGCAAAAGTGGAAGAGTATCTCCAATTGCTCTCTGCTCTTGTTGCTGCAGTCATACTGGTATACCCTGTGTTCAGTGCCCATACCCAAGCCTAATTCCAACTCTATGGTGCTCAGAGATCACACTGCCTAAGTTAGGCCCTCACTTTGTCCCCTTTATGTAGCCAGCTCAACTTTCATGTTCAGCTTATGGCATACTTTGTCTATAATACCCTTTCTTATTGCTCCAGCTTTCAGTGACTAATCCTGTGAACTTATTCTAATTTAAACACATACTCATAATTCCAACTGTAAGAGCAGGAACGATACTATCCTGTACCCATCATTATATGCCCTCACAGGTTCTAGTAGTGGCTATGAACAGCATTAAAAAAAAAAGGAAATTCTATTGACCATACTTTTCTTAGGGAAGATTAGACTGTGTGGAGATAGTGAGTAACTAAAGGAACCTTGAGGACATGGTGTATGGGCTGTGCCTAACTTCCTTTGGCTACACATCCATGCCAGCAGGTATATTCTGGTACTCAGTTTTTCAGCCATGCAGCCCTTAGGCCTCTGCTCAACTTGAGCAAGGGTTACAAAGACTTTTAAAGCACTGATAAAAGGTCCAAGGGGCACCCTACTCTGAAAGTAGCCTCCTGACCCAAAGCCTTCAACTTAATTTTTTCTGGAAAGCCTGCCACTCTATCACAGGGTCTCTGCTGTCACCAGAGTCTCTTCTTCCTGTTCTCTGTTCCCTCTGTTTCTCCACACAAGAATCTTAGAGATGTACAACTCCTCCTTCTGCTGATCATGCTGTTTTCTTTTTCTGCTTCTGAAACGACTCACTTTTTCCTAGTGGATTGACAAAATCCTTGAGTTAGAATCCTCTGCATGCTGCTGCCTAGTCATTTGATGGGAGTTACAAAAATGATGCATAGAAGGGCCAAGTCAAGTAATTTTACTTGCAAACTCAAACAACATCCCTGCTATCTCTCTTTTGTCTTCATTGGGGACATCTTTAGATTGAAAGTATGTGTCCAGATCAATCTTACAGTCCTATAGTGACAGGGTTTTCTGCATTACCATCTTCATTCTGTTTTTAGGTTTTGTGTGAGATGTTAGATCAAGTGCAATGTTCTTTACAATGAATAATAGCTTCAGATAAAAAAGTGCCGCCTATTGAAACACACGACTTTCCTCTAGTTCTTTAGTACTTCCTTCCCCCCACTATTTAAAAAAATTTTTTGGGGGGGCATCACTGCCCTTTGGTGGTCGTGGGAGCTACCCAGAGCTGGTCCTGACAGCCACCAGTGGATTTGAGATGCCAAGCCTGTGGGCCGCAGTCCCACACTCAACCACTTATGCCACTGGGGTTCAGCCCTCCCCCCACTATTATGACCCAGTTCTACCTTACAAATTGGATCAGACCAGAACATGAACACTGCTACAGATATGAGCCTGCAACATAGTGAATCCATAATAGATAAAACCCTCAGGGTCAACAATGAGAAAAAGATACCAGAATTCAGGGAAGACTGGGGGATGTGGGGGGAATCAGTCACAAGGAACAACATATAACTCCCTCCCAGGTGGATGAACAATGAAAAAGTGGGTGAAGGGTGACAGAGGATGATGCAAAATATGAAAAGAATAATCTATAACTTATCAAGGGTTCATAAGGGAGGGCAGGCAGGGGAGGGATGGGGAAAAATAAGGAACTGATATCAATGTCTCAAGTAGAAAGAAAATGCTATGAAAATGATGATGGCAACATATGTGCAAATGTGCTTGACACAGTGAATGAATGTATGGATTATGATAAAATATGTAAGAGCCCCCAATAAAAGTATTCAATAATAAAAACAAAATGTTGCTCTAGTAGGGGCCTTCAATAGACTCTTACTTTGAGATATGCATGGTACCACCTTTTTTTCCATTTCCTATGGCATTTTCTAAATCTATACAGATATTTCCTAACTTACAAAATGATTCTTAATGCCCACTCTCTCAATTCTGATTCTTTTGTTGAGCACCTTGAGTACTCATGAAGTGTTTGCAGAGCAGGCTTGCTGACTGTGTCGTTGTCATTAAGTGCTGTTCAGACACTTCTGTCTCATCATGACCTTACATAGGACAACACAATGAGTTACTGCCTGGCCCTATGCTCTTTCTAGGTCACTGGTTAGTTTGGGTCCATTGGTTTGGCTATTGGGTCACTCTATCTCACTGCGACATGTCCTAATTGTATAACAGTCCCCTAACTGTGTAATTTACAAATTTGAGGAGGATTCAAAGACTACTGCAATACTCTTTCCTTACATAGTTTTCCTTTCATTTAACTCTATTTATTAGTGGAAAATTTAGTCAAGTTTTTCAGGCAAAGCATCTTTCGAAAAATGTTCCTCTTCTCTGAAAAAAAGTCTAAGTGATTGTGACTATTTGCTATCACAAGCTAGATACATATTCATGCAAACATGCCTATAAATACAATGTGCATACACATGTGATATGTGTTGCTAATGCATATGCAGACCCTTGTAACATGTCCATTTCAACACCACATATTTAAATTTTCTCTGCAGATGCTAATTCATGGTAATCGCATTCATCTCGAAAAACTTACAATAATATAACTGGTACATAATTCCCAGTATTGGAAATTGAAGCCTGATATGGAAGCCTTAAGTTAGGAACTAGATAATTACTGTGTAATTACATGGCTTTTGGTATCTCTATATACTGATAGTGGTTGAAGGAGAGCTTGTTTCATTTTCTACACTTATAAATTATTCACCTGTTCCACTACAGTTCTTGAATTTACATTCATATATTCAAATAATACCTCATTTTATGAACATTTGCCTCTGGCTGAAAAATAATAGACTCTAATGGAAACAAAACCAAGTTTTGCTTTACAATCTTCCTGAGAAGGGAATCTCATTCTAGAATTACCATTCCTAATCTGTATATTTTTGGGTGACCTAACCAATTCATTTGAATTTTGGAGGATAAAGCCTATGTAGTTTTTGTTTTTTTAAATTATGGGACTGCGACTAAGGCACAAATCCAATTATATGAAAGCCTTAAAAAGAAATGTACACTGTATTGCTTGCCATGGATCAGAATTGATTCAAAAGCAGTTGATTTTTGGCTTTGTTATTTTGAAATATGAGCCTACATTCTGATGCCATCACGGGCTTGTTTGGAGGTCACCGGTTGTTTATGTCTGCTCTGCATCTGTGTCAGGCTGATATTAACCCATATGCCTGATATCAGTCTATGAAGTCTCCTTCCGACTCACGAAGTCACAGGCCAGTGGGTGCAGAGTCCCGGCACTGGCAGGGGACCTCTCATGGCTCCTCATTTCCAGCGCTCAGGGTCCATCAACAGCATCCAGTGGTGGTAGAAGCAACTCATAGTTGGCAGGGGTCTCCCCATGGCTTCTCCAGCTTCAGAGGTCTGGTTCCATCAGGGCAAGGCTGTATGGCTTCTCTTCTGGCTCCTGCAGCAGCTCAGCCCTGCCATCTTGTCTTGTCCATAATTCCTTGTCTGTGAGACTAACTCCCAAAAACTGGGGGATAGATTCTCATTTCCATGAGGGAAATCTCGTGAGATTTCCCAGAAGTTTCAGGAGAAAGCTATGCCCATACAGAGGCCTCATTGGCTACCCAATGGCAATCTCCAGATTAGCAGGTCAGACTCCACCCCTACATTTCAATCATAAAATTAACATAAACACATGACTGCCACAGCATCTATTTATTTTGGGGAAACCATTCCTTCCTCATGATATGCCACCTTGGTCTGAATGCCACTTAACAGGATTACATGCCACACCTCAGTCAGAGTTAAGCTGGCAGTCTCAAATAATCCTATTCAAATCTCATTCTTAGTGTTCTTAAGTTTTGAGTTCAATAACGGGGGTGATAGAAATCTACCTGATTCAATGTGGAAGCGGTATCTAAAAGACTATCCTATTGCTAAGATTATCAGAGACTAGTTTTCAACTTTTTTCAATTCAATAGCTTGTAATGCTTTTTTTGGGGGGGATTTCTTACATTACAGTGACTGTATTACTAACATTTGCAATCCAAGAAAATTAGCCAATAGCGCTTGTGATGTTTGATATAATTATATAATTTTAATTTTAAAATAATACCAACAGATAATCTTAGATCTAGAAAGACTCATCAGTTTATTCCATTCAATAATTTCACTTTATAGATAAAGAAAAAAATCCATAAAGGTTCATTGACTTGCCTAAAATCTTAAAATATTTAAGGACAGAGCAGGAGATAAAGTGAAATTGCATAAAACCTACCAATCTGCATGGTTAGAGTTAGAATAACAGATTTTAAAAATTTTAAGAAAGATTCAAAAGATTCATTTGTTCAGTTTATCAAGGACATCATTACTAACATATCAGTACTCCCAATGCTTCTGGTTTGAATAGTGTTGTTCTGTTGTTTATATGGTTTTGCCTTCAAATATTTATCCACTTTGTATCTTGGAGGGTGGCTGGTCATGGGAAATGGCTACCTCTTCAAACTTTTAACCCACAGGATTCCAGTGGGATTGACCTCCTTACCCCAGAAGAGGACAAATAAAATAAACCACATCTGACCAATTGAAAAAGTGTATTTTTTTTCTGGCCACATTTATTGGTGATATTTGGTTTACTGTTCTTTCAGCTATTGCAGTGTGCTAATTGCACTTCTCACGGAAGTAAAATTCAGGGAAAGAAGATTGAAGCTGTTGAACATTTCATCTTGCTCAGATCCACAATCAATCCTCCTGGACGCAGCATTCAAAAAATCAAACAATGGATTTCACTGTATACATTTTCTACATAAGACCTTTTAGAGTATTGAAAAACAAGGCAGTCACTTTGAGCACTAAAAGGGCCTGACCCAAACCATGGCATTTTCAGTGGTCTGCATGCATGTGAAAGTTGGGCACTGAATAAGAAAAATCAAAGCAGAATCGATGCATTTGAATTGTGGAGCTGGTGAAGACTATTGAAAGTACCATTAAGTGTGGAAAGAACAAGCACCTCTGTCTCGAAGAACAGTCAGCATGCTCCTTGGTGGAGGAAAGGGTGGCAAGACTTTGTCTGTGGGCATATTTTCAGGAAAGACCAATCCCGGCAGAAGGACCTCATGCTTGCCAATGTAGAGGGGCAACAAAAACCAGGAAGACCTGCAATACGATGAATTGGCACCGTGACTGCAGTCTTGGGCTCAAGCACAAGAAAAATTGTGAGGGTGCTGCAGAACTGGACGGCGTTTTGTTCTGGTGTACACATGGCTGCTATGAGCGCGAACCAACCTGATGGTACCTAAGGACAGCAACAATAGCAGCAGCAGCAGCAATTACACTTCCCATCTCTGCCCATTGCCCAGTCTTGAAGACAATGCTTCAGGTTTTACATTTGCTTCTATGCGGACTATTCAGATACCACTCACGAAAGCCAATCTCATTGATTGAAATGGGGGAAAGGGTTGATGGTAAGAAGTAGACCTACACGGCTTGTGGAAGGAGCTGATCAAGAAAATCCAAGAAGAGGGGGGAAGTATCCAACAAATTTGAAGACTTACCCAAGAAACACAGCATGGCCAACTGCTCAAATAGTGCTGTCAGGAAGCAGTTGATGATGAAGTCAACTGGGAAGTGGTGGTTTCTGTGCAGCTCTGTGACCAAGTGGGCCTGGGGTTGCTGTTGTTCAGCAGATCCAGCAACATGGAACAAACGGTGTTCATCAAGAAAAGGGAAGACAGCTGGACACCTCTGAGGACTTCGGTCTGCCTCTTTATCTATAACTGTCAAAGAGACCTTCAGAGAGTAATGGCTACAGGTCTATCTCTGCTTCTTAAATCTCACACCGAGTTCCTCTTGTCTGATTCTGGTGCCACATCGTAAGAGGCAAATCTGCTCTGCAAGGCCTCTTCAAATTATTAAAGAGAGATGATGACATGTTGAGGACTAAGGCGTGTATGAGCCATGTCAGTATTTTCAATCACCTCGTGTACGTGTGAAAGGTGGAAAACGATTAAAGAAGACCAAATAAGAATTGATGCTATTTGCATAATGGGTTTGAAAAAGAATAGTGAACATCCCGGGAATGGCCTGAAGGATGAACAACCATGACTTGGAAAAGTCTTTTGGACATGTTTTCAGGAGGAGCCAGTTTCTAGAGAAATGCATCATACTGGGTAAAATCAGCAAACTTGAGAAAGACCCTCGTGGGCTGACACAGTGTCTGCAACCATGGGTTCAGACACAGCAACGATTGGGAGCATGAGCAGGATTAGGTAGCGTTTCCTGCGTTTATGCACAGCATTGCTATGAATCCTAATGGTAACAACAACAACAATAGCAACAACAAGAACAACTCAGACAAAAGGGAATTCTGAGAAACAAAACGCTCACTTTCAACAATCTGGCATAGACTCCTTTCTCTCTTCTGCCATTAATAGCTAGGACATGCACACATAATCTGTGATGTTTCAAGTCCCCCCCCCCCCCCCCCCCAACCTCCCTGGTTAATTGTATGGCCTTTCTCCCATTTTTGATGATCAAAATATCAATTTGATGTGGCTCATGCTTCCCACTGGATAAAAGTTAATGTCCCTTCTAAGAGCACCGTTAGCATAGGCTATCAACTTTAAAAGCTCTAGTGGTGGCTTCCTGGACACTAGGTATAGCTTGTTAGAACTCATTTCATACTAGGCACACAGATGGGAGCTTCAGAAAGAACCCCATCTTTATAAATGATATTGTCACCCAAGGAGGGTCCCTTTATCTTTCAGAATCTTTCTATCTTGTCTTTGATTGTCAAACATCTTTTTTAAACTAGAGTTTTTGCTCAAATAAAATGCTATCAAGCCACTATCAGGGTGGAGCTATCCAGTAAGTGTGGTTAGCAAGGGTTTTGCTGTGCTTCCTTACTAATCTGCAGTGAACAATTTACACATGTGTTCCCCACCACAACAATGAGACTGCTTCAAGTATACCTGGCATCTGATACTCTCTCCACCCCACGGCACCTTCCCCTAGAAGCCAAGTCACCTTTCAAAGGCACAATGTGTGAGAGGGGATGGCAGTGTGCCCTGACTTATGCTTACTGCCTCCTTCTTAGTGAGGAGCTTCACGTGTTTTCCACCCCAGATGTGTTGGAACCACACCCCTGGAAGAGTTCCTTGGAATATAATTTGAAAAAACATTGCACAATTCCATTCTCCCTTGCTGTCTCCTTTTGCTCTATAAATAGCTAAGTAAATCCATGAGGAGGCAACAACAGCAACAACAAAATTCACACCCTCCCACTGCCCACAGTCCCTCCCTAAACAGGAAGTTTTGCCCATTTGGTAACCCTGTGAGGATCAGAGAGCGAGTGTCATTTTCAGCAGGGCAGTACAAAGTGCCCATTCTTGCACTTTGACCAAAAGCAGCCCAGCCGGGTGGGACTCTCAGGGCACATCTGCAGGGCTGTATCTCACAGGAAGTACCTCAGCTCTTCGGAGATAAGTTTCACTGGGGAACAAAGAGGGATTTTGTTCACTGCTTCAAGAATGATGCATTGAACCTGTACCCGGCTTTTCAACTTGTGTAGCTGGAAGCAAGGCAAAAACGGCCCAGCAAGTATCTTCTCCTCCTCCTCCTCCTCCTCCTCCTCCTCCTCCCCTCCTCTTCCTCTTCCATCTTCTTCCCAAGGCAATCTGAGTTTCTGTCTCCTTTTCCTCTTACTGCCTGAAGAGATACTGTCTTCTTGTTTCTGCTCCAGCCATTCGCACTTATGATCTCTCAAGGCAGGCTTTACTGTTTATAATTCTGCTTACTTTACACATTATATCCCTTTTGCAAATCTGTGCAGTTCAGCCTGTGGAGAATAAGATGCTGCAAATCATGGATGCCGTTTTTAAGGCTCTCTCTCTTTCTGTTTTAGTCCAATGCTTCCAACAGAGTACCACAAGAGTTAGTTTTAGCTGTCTTCATTTTCTGAGAGACGCTCATGCTTGTGAAGCCAGACAAACTTGGGCTGGATATCCAGGGTGTCTTGACTAGCTAGCTATTTGACTTTGACCTTGAACAAAGTCTCTCTATGCTTGCTGTTCTTCATTGGCAACATAGAAATGATGAGATCCCTTACTGGCATTTTAAAGGTGACAAGATCAAACCCCAGAGAGGTGGAGTGTTTTGTCTGATGCCACACAGCAGATGGGTGCAAGGGTCTCAGAATCATGCTCATTCTGTTCTCAGGAAGCTGGGTTGCCCATGGAGTGAACCTCAGCTCCCGGCATTGTGTCTCCCCCAGCTGAGCTCAGAGCGCACTCTGACCACATTTGACTTTCCAGGGGCTGAACATTTCCTGTAAGATAATGAGGTGTGGTATGGAGGCCAGCAGGATTTATTTGGCAGTTAGATGTGGTTGGGTATCAAAAATATGATTGCATTATTCACTGTGGCATAGCAAAAATCACCTCTGCCCCCTTGCTTCTGGCTGGTTCAGCAGATGTATGCCATGATTAAAGAAACACTGTCAAATATTTCTTTATAGTTTAATTTTCCTCTTACTCTCCACTGCATAAAATGCCCTTGCCCCTCAAAAAAGTGGCAAAATAAACATGGCCTTTCTTGTCAGTTTTGTCTTTGCACTTTTAGGGCACGATTTAGACATTTATATTGGTTCTGGGGTGGATTTTAATGCTTGGCAAGTTGTAAATACGTGGGAATGGGTAAGCTAAGTAGAGAATGAAAACTTTCTTTGAAAACAAATCACGGAGCTGAGTCCTGGTGCCATAGTGGTTGTGTGCGGGACTGCAGCCCACAGGGTTGACGGTTCAAATCCAGTAGCAATTCTCCAGGAGCAAAGCTGGGCCTCCTACTCCGACCAGGGCAGTGATGCCACACACACACACACACACGCGCGCGAAAACAGATCACGGCTTTGTAGATGCTCTGGTGATGTAGTGAGTTGGTTATGGATGGGACTGCTACTCAGAAGGTCAGTGGTTTAAATCCACAAAGTTCGACTTTTTATTCTGGGGTCTCTGTGAGTAAGTTTGGCCTGGTTTGAGAAAGCCTTGAAACAGCCATTTCATTACAGGAGTTCTTTCATTTGTTGGAACAAGAGCTTCCTGATTGACCAGGATGTCCATGATAAGTTGGGAGCTTTCACATACTCAGGAAATGTCGCCCAGTGGGCTCCGGACTCTGGAAACCCCACCCATGCCCAATGAAACTAAAGGCTGCCCAGTCTTGTGCCGTTTCTCCTAATCTGAGCTCTGGAGATCCTGACTCTGCTAGTGATGGTGTGTTTCATACTTGCAATGATGCGTGGGATGGAATAGAGCGGTGAGAGGGCCGAGTCCTTGTGAGTTTTGATTTCTGTCATTGCTTATAACCTCTATTCTTGGACTTAATAATAATAAATAAAAAGAAAATGAAATGGCTGGGAGGACAAAAATAAATACAGATGTGAAAATTAGAGTTTTGTTAGTCCAGTCAGTGTATTCTGGATAAGAACAAGAATTGGAGATGCGTTATGTCTCGGCTATAAGACCCTTTGAGAAGGAGTCTGGCTCTTTGGTAAGAGGGATGGACGTCTGTGTGATTCTGGGGGCAAGGTTAACAATAGTAGTGACAGTTGTTCTTGGGCCTGGTTCCCGCCGTGTCCTTTAGAGAACAGAACAAGCCCACTGCCTGCTCCCGGGACAGCTTCACAATTGTTATATGTGAGACCATTGTTGCAGCCACCTTTAGAATCTTTCTCTTTTTGCCACCTTTCTACTTTACCAAGCATGATGCTTTTCTCTAGTGTCTGGTCCAGAGTATGTGAGAGGGAGTATTGCCCTCCTTGTTTTCCAGAACACTCTGGCTGTGCTTCTTTCAAGAGAGACTCATTTGTTCTTCTGACAGGCCATGATACTTTCAATATTCTTCTCCAACACCATGATTCAGATACATTAATTCTTTGCTGTGAACCATAGGTAAGGTAAAAATTCTCTAGTTATAAGGATCTTCAGGGACCATTGCCTGTGAAACTCTCTAAAAACCTCAAACCCAAACCCAAATCCTACTCATTGACAGCAAGTCAATTCTAACTCTCAGTGACCTGAATGGGAAGGGTAGAACCATTCCCGTGGTTTTTTGAGACTATCACTCTTTCTGCAATAGGAAGCCTCATCTTTTTTCCTTTGGACCTCCAAAATTCTACCCGCCACTCCCCCGCCCCCTTGTTGCAGGAGATCCCCAAACTTCCTCCACCCTCCACACCTGCCCCTCCCCTGGAACTTTTGTGTCCTTTTTCCCTTAGGAAGGCTCCCCGTGCGCCTTGTCCCTGGAAGACTTCCAGTTGTTGAGGACTACCCCCTGCTTTGCCTCTGTCCATGTGTGAGTTCCAATAAAAAGCTTGTTGTACAACGCTGCTATCTCGTGGTCATATCTTTCTGCTTGGTCATTCCCAAATTTCCAGGAACTCATTGCAGGTTCATGTGATCATTCTTTTTGAAAGGACACTGATGTATAGAAGTAGAGAAAATAGCATTCATAGAAACTGTAATGTCACAAAGCTAGTGTGTGGGAAAAAAAGACTTTAAAGATTTGGTGGGTTTAACCCCAGACACAGTGCTCTTGGCATAGCACCAGGCTGCTTCTGAGCTATGTGAATCCCTATAGGTTGGCTAAAAAGTCGGGACTGATGGCCGGTGATGTGAGTGGTCCCTTGGGTGAAGAAATAAGAAATAGGGTGGTTTTGTTTTCACCCCAGGTTACCAACTTGCAGATGGGGGTGGAGGTAGAAGACAAAAACTACCCTCCTTTAAGGAAAAACCTTTCCCCTAGATGTAGTCGAGTTCTTGAAGGGTGGTCCCAGGCCCCTTGCCAACCAGATGAGAAAGGAACCTTGAACCAAACTGTAAATTAACTTTGTAACTACCCAGACTGTATCTTTTCACTGATAAGATTTCTT
This sequence comes from Nesogale talazaci, assembly GCA_004026705.1. Classification (NCBI taxonomy): domain Eukaryota; kingdom Metazoa; phylum Chordata; class Mammalia; order Afrosoricida; family Tenrecidae; genus Nesogale; species Nesogale talazaci. Next base: position 65,319 of record PVJH01002224.1, on the reverse strand, counting down.
TCTTTTTTTTGGTGAGGGGGACCTTAAGGTAGGAAGACTTTTGGGTCAAAAAGAGCAAGGTGTTGATTTACATTGTGGCGTAATCTTGCTATGTCTTGGACAAATACAAAAAGCTAACTTTTCGCTAGTTTTCTCAGCAATGCCCTAGAATCATCCCCTCCCTCAAAGAGACACAGCCAGTGTCCTTACTGGTGACCCTGCAGCAGAGTCTACCCCTGAGCAAGGGGGTTGAGGTACATGAGGTTCTATTAGACCTCTGGAGAATGACAATTCAAGTTCCTGTAAATTGGGAGGCCACAATGGGAAACTCTTGGCATCTCTCAGCAAAGCTGCCATAACCATCCAGCAGACAGCAACATAGATCGTGATATTTCCACTGGACTCTTTGCTATTTTAGGTCCAGGAAGGATGCAGGATGTGCGAGAAAGTCATCTCTGTGAGGGGGTTAATTTACTCTGAACTAGATGAAAATAAGGGCCTGGGGAGAGAAAGATGGTTTTTCCTTCAGAGAAATAAAGCATTTCAAGAGCTCCATCTTTTTCAGTCTGGATAGATCTTCAGAGAGCTTCGGTGATGGTACGAAAGGTAAAGGTACCCTCTTTCTAGAGTAATGACATTACCAGGATGTCCATTATTCCAAATGTCCCCGTAGGAAGAAACAGGGGGAGACTCCACCAAGATGATAGATAAAATGAAGCAAGTAAAGTCTTCAACTGAATTTAAAAAATATATAATTGCATCTTAGGTAATTGGCTTACGAGGTCAAACCCCAGCTAGTCTTCCCCTTCCTGCATCCACCTCTGAGTGGGAAAGTGAATGGGACCAATCAGTGTCGAGTCAGTGGGGAGAACAGGGATTTTTTTCACATGTAGCCTCTGGGACAGATCGCTATATCCAGCTTGCTCTGAGGCACTCCCTTTTCTGTTGGGCTTTCCGATCCCTGTAATCTGCCAATCCTCTATGACGATGACTGTGACTAGTCACATGGACTTCACTTTTTTCTCACTAATTACACCCATAAGGACTTCGCAAGGCTGGGCTCAGTGCTCCCATAGGCCTGTGACATTTTCAGAGTTTGCACTCATGGATTGGTCAGGAATCTACAATGGAAATTAAAACGACAGCTATTTCGTGAGTTCTCAAGGACTGACTCCTAAAGGTAAGATATCCATGGAAGCTTGACCAGGTGGCCAAGAAACCTTGAGCCCTGTTGGCAGAGTGGGTTTACATTGGGCTGTTAATTGCAAGGTAAGTAGTTCAAAACCCCAATCTTCTTTCTACGAGAAAGCGGAGGCTTTCTCACCCTTTAAAGAGTTGTGCCCATAGCAACCCCCCGTGGGCAGTTCTATACTGAGTTGCTCTGAATTGGCATTGGCTGGATAGCAGTGAGTTGGGTTTTGCTTATTTCATTTTTGATTGGGCTGGGCGTAGGGGCAGATCTCTTGACCTGGTAGCCCAGAAAAGGGGAAGAGTTTCAACCATGCCCATCTTTTCTTCTTACCATGGAGACTGTGGCTGTAGAGTTAGAGGAGGGTTTGGAAAGAGAGGGAGAAATATGTTCTCAAGGACCCTATATCTATATGACAAGGGACACACGGTCGAATAAACACAGGCTTCTTTGTGCTTACTTACTAATCTATAGTGAACAATTTGTGCTTAACTTGTTTATTAGATAGTCTGTCATTGTCAGGGACTGTAAATTTAAAAAAAAAAGAAGAGCTTTGATTCTGTAGGAAGGTGCTATGTGATTTGGAGAGACAGATGCCAGCCCTAGCTAGCAGCAGAATCTTTGCTTTGGTGAAAAAGTGTTCACTGCAGACAAGTTAAGGAGGAACATGCCAGCCCACATATACTAGGTGATCTGACACAGCAGAGAAGGCATGATGGTCAAATACTCCAGGAGAAAATCTGGCAATCAGAACCAGATTAGAAATAAGCCTATGCCTTAAGTTTTTTTTCCCCTTTCATCTCCATTTCCCTAGGCAAATTTCCTAATCTACTATGTTCAGGTCTTTGAATCCATATACTGGAATCATTCTTTATTTGGTGGGTCACTTGAAGAATTAAATTAAACAAAATCTGTAGCATAGAATCAATAGACTGGTAGTGTTTATTACTATGTACCTTGTGCCCTTCTGTGTGTTTTGAGTTAATTTATTTAATCAACACTAAAGTACTATTACTTGGCCCCCTTTTTATAGATTTGGAAGCTGATGTCCTGCCGAAAGAGCAAGTATCAAAGTTCCAATGCTCTTGGAAATAGGAATCAAACCCAGATAATATGGTCCTGGTCCCTTTGCTATGAAGGAGCCCATGTGATTAAGTCCTAAATTGTACTCACTCCCCTCACAGGTATTCCTTTCTTTATATCAAGTTATCTCGCTGCTCAATGACTTTCAAACGAATTGTGGTGAGAATACAATTTTTGTTAAACTATGTTGCTGCCATGAGAAAAGATGTCCCACAATTCCAGACAACAGATTTACATGAGGATATTTTAAAATTTATATTGATAGCAATAAGAGAGGGATAATAATCACTTTCTCATTGTATGGACAACATGTTTAGCACCACTTTTTCTCTTTAGAAATATTAGCATGGGATGGAGAGGCAGGTTGGAAAATCGGTTCTGCTTTTCTTTTCTCAAAGTAGAAAACAATGCAATTAGTGGGGAATTTACCGGTCATCTTGAGCTACAAAATCTTCCGCCCTTTCATTCCACCCTTCCATTAAGATTGCCTTTTTCTTCCTTCAAGAAGGGGCAAAAAGCATAAATAATAGGCCGCCTGCTAAATTCTCTTTAATGATTGAAGCTAATAAGAAATGGCTCTGGTGTTTCACCCAGCCGCTCAAATAATGGCCCCGTTGTTTTGATCTCAGAAGTGTAAGGGAAGCTTTATATTCAAGGATGGGCGTTCTTGTCTCAAGCACCTGAGAGACTGCATTATATATTTGAAAACCATTTTATAATGTCCCCTCCCAGATTGTGAGGCCATCGATGCTTTGATGTGGGTAAGTAATTTAGTACAATCGTGCAGTAGATTAAGTTAGGCCTCAGCTTTCTTGAGATTTTTTTGAAGCATACCCATGAAATGAGTGCATCTATAATCTCAGATCACTGGGAGCATTTCCATTTTTCTATCTTTATTTTCCCACAGCAATGTGCTAGTAGAAGAGGGAACAGATTCATTGCCCTTATTCTCGAGCAGCAACAAAGGAGAAATTGAATTCAGAAGTAGATGATTCCTAGTGGGACAAAAGAGATGAGTCTGGGGGAGAAAATTCTATAGGATGAGTAGAACTGCCTCATAGGGCTTTCAAACTAGTATGTTTAAAGCAGATAGCTACATCTTTCTCCTGTGAAGCAGCTGGTGGATTTGAATCAATGACTTTTTTTAGTTGGCAGACCCATGATTTAATCCCAGGATTTTCTGTGTGGAAGAAGAGAGGGAGAGACTCTCTAAATTATAGCGGAAGAAGATTCTTAGTTTTCCATAGCTATTTGATGGATATCAGAAGACCACAAATGAACAAACAAACAAACAACCAATAAACAAAAACAAACAAATGAAGAATATATTGCTGAGAATTAGAGAGGTCCAGCAAAGACCTAAAACTCATCTGTAGACAATAGGACCTCCCCTCACAGAAGGGTCACAAGACATGTATGGGTCAACCAGGGTGCAGTATAGCTCCAATGAAACACAATATTCCTCTTGTTCCTTGAGGCTTCCTCATCCCCCACTTTCCCCCACTATCCCCCACTATCATGACTCCAGTCCTGCCTTTCACTTCAGACCAGACCAGAGCATGTACACAGGTATAGATCAGAACTCATGACACATGGACTCCAGGTCAGATAAACCCCTTAGGAACGGAAATGAGAGTAGTGACACCATGGGGGTAGGGGGAATGTAGGGAAGGAAAAGGGAACCAATGACAATTATCAACACATAACCCCCCCCCCCCAGAAGAACAAACAACAGAACTCATGGAGGTAGGGAGACAACGGAGAGTGTAAAATATGGAATTAATAATAATTTATCAAGGGATCCTAAGCATGGGGGCAAGTGTAGGAAGAGGAGCTGATACCAAGGACTTCAATAGAAAAAAAGAAATACTTAGAAAATAATGCTAGCAACAAATGTAAATATATGTTTGATACAATTGATGTGCGGGTTTTTACAAGAGCTGTAAGAGCCCCAAATAAATTTATCTTTTTTAAAAATGAAGAAGTTAAACAAGTGACCACCTAGAAGAGAAGCAACAAGACAACATGGAAAAAGCACACAATAAGCAAATATATTGATGCAAACGATGGGGGTTGGAGAGGAATCCCAAAGCCCAACTGTAGACAATGGAACATTCCCTCACAGCAGGGTCACAAGCCAGACCATGTACAGTGTAGCATCCATGGTATACACAGTATTCCTCTAGCTCTCTTTTGTTTTGTTTTTAATCACTTTATGGGGGCTCATACAACTCATCACAGACCACACATCCATCCATTGTATGCAAAGCACATTTGTACATTTATAGTCATTATCATTCTCAAAACATTTTCTCTCTACTTAAGCCCTTGATATTAGCTTCTCCTTTTTCCATTCCCTCCACCTCCGTGAACCCTTGATAATTTATAAATTATTATTATTTTTTCATATAGTACACTGTCCAATGTCTCCCTTCTCCCACTTCCCTGTTGTCCAGGGAAGAGGTTATATGTGGATCCTTATAATCAGTTCTCCCTTTCTACCTCACCTTCCTTCCATCCTACCAGTATTGCCACTCTCTCCACTGGTCTTAAAGGGATCATCAGTCCTGGATTCCCCATGTTTCTGCTTCCTATCTGTACTAGTGTACATTCTCTGGTCTAACTAGATTTGTAAGATAGAATTTAGTTCACGATAGTGGGAGGGAGAAAGCATTTAAGAACTATAGGAAAGTTGCATATTTCATCATTGCTACACTCTACCCTGACTGGTTTGTCTCCTCCCCATGACCCTTCTGTAAAGGGATGGCACTTCCCCTGCAGATGGACTTTGGGTCCCCAATCTGTATCCCCCCTCATTTATAATGATATGATTTTTAGTTCTTTGATGCCTGATAGCTGATCCCTTTGACACCTCATGGTCACAGGCTGGTGTGCTTCTTCCATGTGGGCATTGCTGCTTTTGACCTTGATGGCCGCTTGTTTACCTTCAAGCCTTTATGAACCCAGATGCTGTATCTTTTGATAGCCGGGCACCATCAGCTTTCTTCACCACAGTTGCTTATGCACAGGTTTGTCTTCAGCGATCTTTTCAGGAAGGTGGGCACCCAATGATGTGATTTTTGTTCTTTGACACCTCATGGTCACACAGGCTGGTGTGCTTCTTCCATGTGAGCTTTGTTGCTTCTGACCTAGATGGCCACTTGTTTACTTTCAAGCCTTTCAGGGGCTAGGCAACATGTCTTTTATAGGCAGGCATCATCAGCTTTTTTTTTTTGCCACTTTTGCTTGTGCACCCATTTGTCTTCAGTCATTGTGTTGGGATGATGAGCATCATGGAATGCCAATTTAATAGAGCAAAGTGTTCTTGCATTGATGAATTACTTGAGTGGAGGTCCAATGTCCATCTGCAGCCTTAATACTAACCCTATAAGTATATGCATGTAGATCTGTTTCCCCATTATCACATATATTCACCCATGTTCATGCCTGTATTTAGAACTCTATGAGTGCTCTTTGCTTCCCAGGAACAGTAATGGGAGATACCATGGGGGTTTAACTGTCCTAGGTTCTGTATGGGAGAAGTGAAAAGCCATGAGGGTTGGGAGAAGATGTGGGGAGAAGGGAGAGAAACAGGAAAATAGCTACAATAACTGACTAGTTAACCGCACCCCCGGGGGATGAACGACAGAAATGTCGGTGAAATGATATAATGGACAGCGTAAGCTATGAAAATAATAATAATTTATTATTTATCAGAGGTGGGAGAGGGAGGGAGAAAGAGGAGCTAATACCAAGGATTCAAGCAGAAAAAAAGTTTTAAATATGATGATGACAACATACATACAAACGTGTTTGATACAATTGATGTATGAATTGCTATAAGAGCTCTGAGAGATGGAATAAAATTATTTATGAATTTAAAAAGAAGGAAGACGCCATTTCTCTAGAGATGGGCCATCTAAACAGTACTACTTGTGTTTAATATAGTAGAACTTCTCTTCTCTGAATATGTGTTCATTTTTGAAAACTCCTTTATGAATCTACTGAACTTACTTTAACTGTTCTGACAATATCTTCAGCTCTTTGAGCACTTTCAGGGATTGCATAATTCACTCATTCTTGGGAATTTAGGGAGTAACACATGAACAGGGTGTGCTATGGACAGGAGAACAATGGGGGTGTTGGCATCAATAATAATAAGGAGGAGATGGGGATCCAAGACAAGGGGGTATCCGGGCAACAGCAAACTAGCTAAGAGGAGATACCAAGAGGCACATAAAAGGGAAAGTGACAGTGGTGCAGGAGGAAGGGCAAAGGAAACAGAGGACAGACCAAGGAAGCAAATCAATAGATAGAGGTATAGACATAGCAGTGTACATGTCAATACATTAATCCACAAAAATAGAGGTATTGACCCATGTACATATATTTATACAGCAATATACTGAGGTAGAAGATGGACTATATGTCTCTGCTCATACCCTCCCTCAATATAAGAATACTTTTTTTCTAACCAGTTGGCAGTTTGACATATTCACCCTCCTGAAATAATCACTGAAGAAAAAAACAGTTTGATTCTAGAGTGCACTTAGACCCCCTGACCTTGTTCCTAATATGGAACACTGGAACATAATAACAAAACTGAACTGTGACTGTAGGACTGCATGACATGGTGAAGATAAAATGCCCGATAGAGTCTAACTCAGTCAACAACTTTACCTACCCTCCTTAGTCCAAGTAAGTTAGTCAAGATGCATCGGATATATGTTTTGAAACATGCACTGTTTTGAAACAGCCACTAGTCTGTTGAAAGAGACAAATCAATCTGATGACCTAAAACCTACCACTGGAGAATTTAGAGGCAACTAAATTTAAATATCCCAAGGCTAAAGACTTAATGATTATCACGTCTGCTTGCCCACTCAATCCAGCAAATCTGTACCCTCTATCTCAGCTGTTCACAAAAGAAAACTAGAATCAACCATGAAAGCTTTGTCCTCGCTATCGAATTTATCAAGTCCTGTCAGTTTTCATCTTCTAGAACTGTCTTAGGACCAGTTATTTCAGAGGAGCTTCCTGAATATTCTTTTCTTTAAAAAATATATTTTACTAGGGGCTCCTATAACACAACGCATACATCCATTATCACAATCCATACATCATTTGAATCAGGCATGTTTGTACATATGTTGCTTTCATTCTTTTCTAGAGTTCTATTCAGCTCTCCCCCGCACCTCCCATTACCTCTTGATAGATTGTACATTGTTAGATTTTCATCTCTCACATCGACCACTGCCTCCATTCCCCCATGTTTTCTGTTGTCCTCCCCCCCCCTGGAGAGGGGTGTATTGGTTATCATTGTGATCGGTTCCTCCTCCCTTCTTCTCCTCCTCTTCCCCCACCCTTCTGGTATCACTATTCCCATTTCTGTTCCTGGATTCTCTATGTCATGTGCTCCTATCCTTTTCTCTACCTGTGTATATGTTCCTGCCTAATCTTAATTGGGAAGCAGCACTGGGGTCATGGTTATGGGGGGATGAGAAAGCCTCTAGGAACCAGAGGAATGTAGTGTGCTTCATCAATGTTCTACTTCACCCTGGTGACTCATTTCTTCCTTGTGATCCCTCTGTGGATAGTTCCACTGTCTACAGATGGGCTTTAGATCTCTGCTCCAGTCTCCCTTGTTGTCAACAATATGTTTTTGTTTGTTATGTGTCTGCTGATTCCTTTTACCCCGCCTCTATGCTTTCCCATAATCACACTGGCAGTGTGCTTCTTTCATGTGGACTTGTTGCTTCTCTGCTTCATGGTGGCTTGTGTAACTTCAAGTCTTTAAGACCTCAGATACTCTATCTTTTAATATTTGGGCACCATCTGCATTCTTCCCCATATTTGTATATGCACCTGGTTTTTCTTCAGTGACTAATACAGGAGGGTGAACATGTCATACTGCCAACTGGTTAGAAAAAAGTATTCACCTTCCAGGTCTCCCTGGGGCCATTGGTCCCACAGCTGTCTCCTTGGGCATGCCTCCCATTCCTGTCCTACGTAAGTAGGTACCCCAACTATGACATAGACCAAACTGTTTTTTAAAAATGTAAATAGTAAATACATAAGAAAAATCCTAAAGGGAGAAGAAATGTAAAAAATTCCAGGTCTGTTCGCTGACTTTCAAGACTGTCCAGGAGCTGCCCCTTCCAGCCTGGAGCACCCCCTTTGGGGTTCAGGAAATTTGTAGGTCTTCCTTGCTCCGACTGCTGATCTGGTATGCTTCCTTCTTGGTTTGTTCTGTTTTGGGGAGTTCAGACCCTACTTCCTCCCCATCATGTGACCCCCCAAATGTCCTCTGTCATTGTCTGAATCAGTAAGGAGACAGCGTGACACCTCCTGTTATCCTCTGAGCATCGTGTGCCAGCGTGGGGACCAGTCTGACACTCTTTCTCTTCTACCCTCCAGGGCCTGCCTCCATGTGTTTGTGCCTCCCCCAACCAATTCTCTGCCATACCCACTTCCATGGATGGGGTCAGTCCAGCTCTGGTTGGGGCCAGCCCTGTAACTCTCTCTTTTCATACATCCTTCATGTGGCCACACTGTTCTTGTGGCTTGGTGCCTCATGGTCTGCATGCCCACTCCAGATTCTGTGGAGACAAGGCTTTTCATTATTTTTAACCTTATTTTATTTAACTATTTTTAGCACATCATATATTCCAAACTTTTGGACATAACAAGAAGAGTTGCAATCATCACTACAATCAACCTTGGAACGTTTTCTTCTTTGGACTCATTGAGGTTGAATTCCCATTACCTACTTCCCTCTTCTATGACCCCAGGCAATTGTCAATCCAACTACTGTCTTCATAAATCCAACCATGCTTGTTTCCCTAAACTGATAACCATACAAAACAAGGTCAAACAACAAGTGGGAATTCTGCAATAATGACCACATAGAACAGAGGAAGACTTCAATCTAAGAATAAAACAGAATATTTAAAATGTCCTTTCAACTCTTTACCATTCTCCTGAATCATATAGCAACAGCTTTGTCTTTTTGCCATGTCATCACCAGCACCCTTTTCCAACTTGTCCCTTATAGAAAGAATCTGTAAAAATGTAAATGGTTTATTGTGTCCATGTTGGGATTTGAACAATTTAGTTTAGTTCTTTTATACCTTTCTTAACTACCTATATTTATTTCAGGCCTGTCTAGTTAGTAGGCTGCCAGAGATTTGGACAGAAGTTGCACAAAAATTTGGGGGTTGTTTCTCATATTATTCTTTCCCTTTTGAGACATGTCATAGTAATTTATAGAAACCTTGATTTTTCTGATCTCTTCCTTCTGGGTTTTAGGATCCCAGAGTAGGGTTTTTAAATTAGCTTTAATTATTCTATGTCATGCTAATTGTGTCCTGATTTCGGGCTCAAAGTCACAATAAATATTAGACTTCTAAGGATGTACTTCCCTCTAGAAACTGTCTTCTACTTTTTTTGTTTTGTGAATAAGTTTATTGTTTTTTTTTAAGAACACCCTCCTAGAAAATTGTGGCTTGGTTTATCTCTCAGTATCTCACCTCTGAGCTCTGTGAAAGGATGCATTATTCTGAACAACCTGATTTTTTTTTGGGGGGGCAAGAAACATTTTGAGACAATTTCACCTCTAATTTTTAACATCTTTCTAAAACTTTCCTCACCAATGGGACTCTCTTATATAACAGTTGCATGTGCTTTCTTTTGCATCTCTTCCATCATGCATTGAGTTATTATTCTTTATGTATTGAGAGAATTGGATTTTTGTAAGCATTTTCATCTTCTTTCATTAGGTGACACATAAAATCTGCAATGTTCTGATAAATGATATGTTTCTATTGTTTTCTGCATTGAACTTCTCCCTTTTTAAATTATAATCAAGGAATTATTTGATACTATGAAGGACAGGCAGAACTATAGAGCCCCCCTCCCCCACCCAATTCTATTTCTAGTGGTAGATGTGACAAGGTCCACATCCAGATAGCATGTGAAGGCACCAGGTTGACCATCAATGCTTTCCATGTTGTGTTCATCTCCTGCAACCTCCATTTGGTCTTCACCTGTTTTGGCCATGCCAAACCTCTGAAGAAGCCTGTGGGCCAGCAGAAGGCCAGTGCAATATGCTGCTTCATAATTGGTCAAGCCAACTTTCAGCGTACTTGGGAAGTTTGTGAGTATAAGCTGTACAGACTACATAGGCCCCACATTATAAGCAGAACAATCTGACAGATGATATCCCTAACTATTATACTGATGTAGAGATGCTTGTTTTTATCCTCGATTACCAAGTGTTTTTGAGCAAAAGAATCAGTTTTATCATCACACTGTTGTCTTCAAACTTCACTTGATATCTCTTGAAGGAGGCCTTGTTCTCGACCATTGTAACAAGTGCAATCTCCTGGAAAAGAGAGCAGCATCCATGGTCCACCACAGACCTGCATGACTTTCAGCTCTACAGTGATGGGGGTTGGGGTGGGAGGGGCTATCTTCTTTTTTATACACCCAATATCTTCAAGTAGTATTTTTGTCATCTTACTGTATGTGTTAGTCTGGGTAAATTAGAGAAACAAATTTCATAGACATGCATATGGATATAAGGGTACAGTTTATATATAAGAGGAATAGGACATTAAGATAGCATCTCAACCCAGTTCAGCACAAAGTCATAAGTCCGATATTAGCCCATATGTCTGATATAAGTCTGTAACGTCTCCTTCCGACTCATGAAGTCACAGGCCAGGGGGTGCAGAGTCCCGGCACTGGCAGGGGTCTCCCCATGGCTCCTCACTTCCAGGGCTCGGGGTCCATTAATAGCATCCAGTGGTGGTATAAAGCAACTCAGTGCTGGCAGAATTCTCCACATTGCTTTGCCAGCCTCAGAAGTCAGGTTTCATCATGGTAAGGCCATGTGGCTTCTCTTCTGGGTCTTTCAGCTTCTCAGATGCTGTCATCTTGTCTTCTCTGTAGTTCATTGTCTCTGAGACTAACGGCCAACCACTGGGGCAATAGCTTCTCATCTCCATGAGGGGAACATTATGAAATTTCCCAGAAGTCTCAGGAGAAAGTCATGCCCACATGGAGGCCCCATTGGCTACTCAATGGCTATCTCCAGACTAGACTCCACCCCTATGTCTCAATCATGAAATTAATATAAGAACATGACTGACACACTGCAATTCAATTGATTCTAACTCATCAATCCTCCATGGTACAGTGTAGAACTGACCCTTTAAGTTTCACAGATTGTACAACTTTATGGAGCAGAAATCCTCTTCTTTCTCCTGGGCAGCAGCTAGTGGGTAAGAACTGCTGATTTTGTGGTTAGCAGTTCAATGAATAACTCACTATGCCCTGATTTTCTTCATGCTTTTCTCTATCATGCTCTTATCTGCAGAATGACTATTGCATTAGGAACTTACTCAGTCATACCAGAAACAGAATCCTGTCAAACTAAGGATGGCTCAGTCCAAAAGCACCTAATTGTTATCATATAAAGAAATTATGACTACATATTCTTTTGCTTTATCAGTAAAGTGTGTTTATTCATATTTGAATTTTAATGCATGTATATCATGATCTTGTTATTGGACCCTCTGATGTCAAAATATGTAACTGTCTGTCAGTATATACAATATAGTTGGTCAAACTTCTGCAACAAATTAGACTGATGATTATGTTAAACTAGCAGTAAATGATAATCATGGAGCAAGAATTTAAAAAATAAAACCATGATCAACTCAAAACAATGCTTGGTAAATCTCAGATCTTCCAACTTGCATTTTTTGCTGTAGTTAAAATGATGCAATGTAGACAAATATTTTGAGGATGTCAATCTCTGTAGCATAAAATGGAATTTGTGTCCTTGAAAATTAAAAACTCACTGCCTGTGTTAGACAGGGTTCTCTTGAGAAAGAAAATCAGGACACTAGTAATTCTTTTTATATATTTATATAGCTAGATTGATATATAAGATAGGAAATAAACAGTTAACTAATCTATAAGGCAATACAAATGACTTGGTGCAACTCACTTGTGTGAGACAGCTAGAAAACTGGCAGTCCTTGGAGTCTTAAGGGCCACTGAATAGTCCTCTGTAGAGCAATTCAGGCTACCCAGCCACAAGCAGCCAACAGCAAAGCAGGTCACCAACAGTCAGCTAGATGACAGAGTCCGTCAGTCCCCAGCTTAAGAGATGTCTATTCCAGGCGCGTGGCGAAGTAGGGCTTGAAGGAACCTCAACTCATACACAGTCCGCAGATTAGATGTTCCACCAGTAGTGTTGCTTGGAGATCAAGGCTCAAGATGAACAAGGAGGCTGGCTGGTCCAAAGATCCAAGAGCAAGAGAGCATGGGCAGGACTCACCAAGCTATTTCTATCTCGGCCCTTCAATGGATCGATGTGCCAGGTTGTCACAATAGACCTACCTATCATCATCTTTGACCACGTTGGTACAAGTTTACCTATTACATTGTTGAGTCTGACTCATAATGACCTTATAGGACAGAGTAGACCAGCCCCTGGAGAGTTCTGAAGCTGTCAATCTTTATGGAAGCCAAAAGTCTCATCATGTTGTTTCAATTTTTTTAATTAGACGTCCAATGCATAAGCCACTACCCCACTCCCTTTTATGTCCTTAAGAAATCCTAGTAAGGTGGTAATTCTAATTTATTAAGAATATACTCGATGACATTTCATATCTTATTTAGCATAGAACTTATTTGTAAATCAAAATATATGGAATTGTATACCCCTGAGAACTATGCAAACGACAGTCTTGCTGAAAACCTCTTATAGGAGACTGTCGTTGCACACTGCTGTGTGCCCACCTTGAGAAGCTGCAGGTATGTTGGAATGTTGGGCTCACTTTGGCGCGTCTTCCTTGTGCTTAGCTGAAGAGATGCAATGAGTCGAGGGATTCATCTCATTGTACAGGACTGGGAGAACTGAGGTGGGTGAATCAGGCCAGTTCTTTTCAAAGCTACAAAGCGAAATCTTTTGGGCCGATTTCTGACCCCTAGGCTTCCTTCTGCATGCTGTCCACGGGCCTGTCTTTGACTTTGAGATGTATGCTAACTTGCCGTCAAAGTAGGCAGAATGGACAAAAACGAACAGAGAAGAGGTACTTTGCCTGTGATCTGAAGCCACTCTCATATATAAGTGGGACCTCAGCAGGCAGTGAAGTTAAAGTATGTGGGTTCCCTGCTGGGTCTCGTCTTCTTGTGTACACATGAAGGTGGTCCTCAGTGGATGTACCCCAGGAGTGATTCGCAGAGTTGAAAGAGATGTCATGATTCCAATCTGCTGCATGAAGACAGAGGCTCCTCTAGTGACACTGATGTGCAGGTATTTCCTTCTTGTTTGCCAGTGGGGTACCTGGTAGCTACTCAATAAATAATTGTCAATTCAGAAAATAAATTTTTTTGCAGTGCCTGAAACAAAGTAGCTTACAGTAATCAGAAGTTCTTTTCTTTTCCAATCCACTGGTGAAGTAGTAGGAGAGAGAGAGTTTGGAGCACCCTGGTAGGACTCATCTGACAGCTCTGAGAAGAACCTGACCATCAATCAAAACTCAGGGTGGGAAACAGCTGGCAATCGGCGTCAGGAGTTAGAAAGACAGACTCAGACCTATGGGGCTGGCCCCAGGCAAAAATATGATAAATGTTAATCATCATTATTTTTATAGCATTTTTCATGGGTGTGATGTTTTACATCTTTCAAAGAACTTCTTTCCCCCCAGGGGGCGGTTTTTAAAAATATATAATTTAATGTAATAACATTATAAATTCAAAATAAAAGTTTTATTTAGTTTTTTGGTGAAGAGATTTGTTCTGATCAAACACATGGAACAATAAAAATTCACCACTTTGATCGGTGCTACAGTATCTATGAATGGGTTGTGCACATGATTAAGGCCTTGACTACCAGTTAAAAGGTTGCCAGTTCAGAGGTGCCACAGGAGACAGGTCTGGCAATCTGCCTCTGAAAGATCACAGCCTCGACACCCCACAGAGCACAATTCTACTCTGACACACGTGGAACATCCCCAGTCAGAACGGAGTCAGTTTATAAGAATTATTTTTAAGTGCACAATTTGGTGACATCAGGTTCACATGACTATACAGCCATCATTACTGTTTATTATTTCTCCCCTCAAATTAATCACTTCAAACAATAACACGCTACTCCTTAAACAATTAACTTCTTGTTTCTCCTTGTTCTTAGCTCCTGCTAACCACCGAGAAACTGTTGTCTCAGGTATTAGCCTATACTAGATATTTCATATAAATACTCTCATTTAATATCTGACTTATCCCATTCAGCATAATAGGATTAATGTCCATCCATGTGGTAACATGTACCAGAACTTCATTTCTCTCCAAGGTTGAATCATATTTGATTGTATATAGACTCGCATACCACACCTTGCTTCTGCATTCATCTGTTGGACATTGATTGTTTCCATCTTTTGACTATTGTGATTTGACTATGAACACTGTTATACAAATATCTACTCCCTCCTTTCAAGTCTGCTGGATATTTAAGTAGAATGCTGGGTCATATGGCAGTTCTTTCTCTCTGTATATACACACATATGTATATATATATATGCATGCATCCACACACATATATATCTCACACATATAGATTTATCTTATTCATCCAAAGGTTCTTGGGAATAATCACACCAGAATTAGAATGAAAGGACTGAAAAGAATTATTTTTCCTTTAATATCATTGAGCAATGCACTCAATGCATATTGAAATATGTTTTCTTTTCCTGGCTCCTCATTTTTCACTTTCCAGCTGTAGAATCTTGGAAATGACACAACTTCTGTATACTTCAGCTTCCATTTGGAAAACTATAGATGATATTACAAAGTTCATCATAAAAAATGGCACAGAGGGGGCATTTGACCTCTGATTTTACAAGGGGGAAAGGAGAATCAGATTCCCTCTCAGTCTGTGGCAGAACCTTATGAGGCAGGATACAAAGGGGCTGTCACCCTTCAGGCGGTTTACCAAGTCTTACCGGCAATCTTGTCCACAGCACTTCTCAGCTTAATAATTCATTGCAATGGCCACACAGAACTCAAAAACCACACTCACAACCATGGGGCTTTTTAGGAAAGCTAATAGGTTGAAATTCAGAATTAGAAATAATTAGGACACAGTCCTGCAATCAGGAGAGCCTCTTTCATGCCATGCCTTCAGACAGACCGCTCGTAGACCTTCTGTCCTTTGGCCTGCCCTCTTCCCTGCTCAGGCAACGTTGGTGTCAGGTGCCACTGAATTATTCCCCAAGAGCAAGCCTGTGCACAACACAACCAAACACTTGGCAGTCTTACAGCATCATCGCAACGTTCCTCTTCCGGAGCCTATTGTTTCAGGCACTGTGTCAATCCAAGTCATTGTGGGTCTTCCCTTTTCACTGTCCCTCTGTCTGAACCAAACAAGAGTGTTTCTCCTGACAACATATCCAAAGCATGTAAGATGAAGTCTTGCCATCCTTGCCTCTCAGGGCATTATGGCCCTCCCTTCTTCCCAGAAAGATTTGTTTGTCCTTTTAGCAGTCCATGGTGCTTCGTGGTACTTCTCCAGCATCACAATTCAAATGCATTGATTCTGCTTCAGTCTTTGTTATGCAACGTACAACTTTCACATGCATATGAGGGAATTGGAAATATCATGACTTGGGTCAGGCACACCTTAGTCCTCAAAGGGAGGGATATTTTTGGGGTGATGATGGAAACAAGTATGCAAATGTAGGATGCATACAGTTGACATATGTGTTGATCATGATGGGAGTTGTATGAGCCCCCCAATAAAAATGATTAAAAAAATGGTGAAAGAAGAATGCATACCAAGGGTTCATGTAGAAAATATTTGGAAATGAAGTAGATGGAAATATGGGTACAAATCTGCTTGATACAAATCATGTATTGAATGTTATAAGAGCTGTAAGAGGCCCCAGTAAAATTATTGGGAAAAAACCCTGTCTAGCTCTGTGGGCCAGCGAATCTACCTTCCCTAATTAATACTCAGGGCATTTCACTCCTCAAATGCACCTACTGCCCCAAACCACTTGTTTTACTTGCTTCCTGGGCTAGGGACCCACTATTACATCTTCTCCTCTGGCTGTACACTCTGCAGGTATTGTTTCTCTGCCACGTCTCTCGTGTCACAGCTTGATATTTCTGGGTCTTGGAAGTTCCAGTGCAGTGATCTCAAGATCCAAAAAATGTGGTCCACTTCTGGCTCTTCTTTCTGAATGATAATAACATCCCTCCATCTTCCTTTTGAGATGGCTCATTTTATATCCAACAGGATAGCAAAAAGGACCAATTGTCATGCTAGAGTTCTACATGGCTATAATCACAATTAACCCTGTTAATGGCTATTGACCACGGGGACATACAATCCTGTTAGCATCCCCCCCGCCCATCTCCTCTTACTTAGACCCATTGGGGATTAGACATTTGGTAGGAATTATAACTAGAAGAGGCATGGCAAGTAATTAATTGAACCAAACTCAAAGAGCTGCTTATTATATATATCTACTTAACATATAGCTACTAAGTGCCTACAAGATGCCAGGCTATGTTCTAGAAGTTTGAAGGTACATTAGTGAACAAAAGAGAATGAGACTATTATAAGATTTAGATTACTTAATACTTAGATTACTTAATTCTTTCTTAATACAGAAAGAAATCTTATATCTATTCTCATCCTAAAAATAGCAATTGATAATAGTGACTATAATTTAAAATATATAGTATTTTATACAGTATAAATCTGGTGCAAGGTGCACAATCATATTTCTTTAATAATTTTTCTACTCACTTTAAGTCTCATAAGAAAAAAACAAAGAATCCAACTAAAAATGGAAATGGGTTGTTTTAGTCTGGGTAGACTAGAGAAACAAATCCATAGATGTCCGGAGCCATCCAGCCCGGACATGCTTGACCTGGCTATAGTCACATAGCCTAAACTCTGTCATGGTCTATTTGCCTGAGATTTGTGGTCTGTTACTTTTGTAACTTCTGCATAGACCTTGAGTTGTAGAGAGCTGGCCTCCTTTGGAGGGTGGTTGTAGGGGTGGCCCTGGCCTTCGAGGCTTGACCAGATGATATAGGTAGTGAATAGAGTATTTGTGATTATCCTCTGACTTGCAGGTGTGCTGACTTTCACTTGTTAACTTTGAAGATAACTATGTTTCATGCCTTGGCTTGTTGCCTAGGCTTGCTTTCCTTATAAAATTGGTTTATTTCTCCCTAATATATGGAGCTTGATCAGCACTTGTCTTGCTCTGCATCTCTGTGTCTTTTCTTCATCCAGGTTCGTCGCTCCCTAAGGTCCCCACATGAGGGTCTCGCTGGACGAGACCCCCACACATAGACACTCATATGTATATAAGAGAGTTTTATATAAGAGGTAATTATACATTAAGAAGCATGCCAACCCAGTCCAGTCCAAGCCCACATGTCTGATATTAGCCCATATGTCTGATACCAGTCTATAAAGTCCACTTCAGGCTCATGAAACACATGCAATGATACCGAAGGCAGGACAATCACAAGCCAGTGGGTAGAATGTCCTTGGATCCAGTGGCACTGTAAACGTCTCAATGTTGACAGGGATCTCTAAGTGGCTTCTCCAGTTCCCAGGGCATGGGTCTATCAGCCTAGTGCCATGTATCTTGTCAGTAGAGCATCTTCAAGGGAGTGAGTCACGAGTGAAAGAGATAGATAGATAGATAGATAGATAGATGATAGATAGATAGATAGATAGATAGATAGATAGATAGATAGATAGAAAGTCTTTTCTCCCTCTAAGGAGGAAATACCGTCAGATTTTCCAGAATTCTCGGAGATGGCCATGTCCACACAGAGGCCTCATTGTCTGTGATCTGATTGACAGACTAGACTACTCCTACAATCTTAATCCTCAAATTGACAAACGGTTGTATAACTGCCACAAGAGGGCATTAAGCTGAGTGATGTTAGACTATCACAAAAGGATGGGTATTGTGTAAAACCACTCTTATAGGAAAAAAAAACAAATCAAGAAAGGATTTTAATATCATAATAAAGTATCTAATGGGGTGGGAGCAGAAAAGAAGAAAGGGGAGGTAATAAGCTTGATGGCACAAAGAAGTTAATTTAACTGGAGGGGGAAGATAATATCCTAGAAGCAAGAAATGGACAAAAAAGTGAGCACACTGGGAAAATCCTGTGGGATTTGATAAGTTGGTTAAATGTTTGAATACAAAAATGAAGAACTGTTATGTAAATCCTTATCTAGGATTTACAATTAAAAAACAGAAGACAGACATTTAGGTAAGCAACACACATATGAACAAATGACATTGTCATTAGTCATTAGAGAGATGCAAGCCAAACCAGTACAAGACATAATCTTACCCCAGCATACTGACAAAACAAAACAAAACAGAACAAACTCAGGTGAGGGTGTGGAGATGCTTGAACCCACATCCATGACTGGTGGGTCTGCAAAATGCTGTAATCACTGTGCAAAATAGTATGGGGGTTCCTAGAAAAGTTGGGAATATATTTGGTACATATCCTGGAGAAATAAGAACAATTGTACCAATAGATATATGCATACCTATCTGCATTACAGCATTATTCACAAGAACAAAAAGAAAAAGAAAACTAATTAAATGCTCATGACTGGAAGAATGGATTAACAAATTTTGGTATATATACACAATGGAACATTACACAATGTTGGTCAACAAGGAGAAATCTGCAAAAAAACATTTTGTGACACAAATTAATGTGGAGGACACTATGCTGAGTAAAAATTGTCATTAAAATGGCAATATTAGATAAAACCACTATTATAAAAGCTCAAGGAATGGCTTTGCACTAAAAAAAAAAGGCAAAGAGAGTTGGCTACCACGACGAGAAGGACAGGGATGGGAAGCCCTGGCTAGATGATCGCGGGGAGGGGAACACACAACAAAAGGGGGTGGGATTAGCTAGCAATGACGGCAGCCAGGGAAGGCTTGCCCAGTGTTCAATAGTTAAAGGCAACATCAAATACTGTTGATACAGAATCCTGCAATAATCATGATCTACAAGCGGGGCATGGGTAGCTCTGCAGGCTGAACAGGTGCAGGAGGAAGTGTACTCCCCCAGGACACTCACAGATAAATGTACATTTGATGAAGGAAATTTGTACATGATTTGTACATGGTTAGTTAACTGTGTTGCAAATATCTCCATGAAGGTGACAGAGTATGCAGAGGGAAATGCTATGAATATCTTTTAAACCTTACCAATCATTTTGAATGAATGAGCCACTGATCCTGGGGGCTCAGGATCATCATTTCAGGGGACACCAAAACAAATTGGAATAACATTCCATAAAGTCAGTGTCCTATATTTGCTTTCGATAGTAGAAACTGGGGTCTTTAAAGTTCCTGATCAGCTTTCTAAAGTAAAACTATTGATCTCTTCCTGGCTGGAAGAAAGACAAGTGACAAAATTGAAGACACATGGAAATAAACCAATAGACTAAGGCATCATGCCAACGTCAGTCTCTGTGATCCTGGGATCAGAAAACTAGACAGTGCAAGGCCACAGTGCCAGCTGCTCTGGGAAGGATCATGTAAGAAGGTGTGAGATAAGTAGGCGAATAAGGTAGAATAAAGCTCAAAGTCATAGGAGACCAGGCTTAATGGTCCTTAGGGACTAGGGCTCTTAGTCACCCTCCAGGTCTGGAAATTAATTTACTCTGGTGGTTCAATTTTAGCCCCACAGTAGATCTATCCACAAGGGGGAAAATAACACTAGTGAAGCATGCACACCTTAGAATAATTGATTGTTAGATACTAAGGGGAAAGCATTTATCCAAGGACAAAATTTACAAGGGGTAAGAGAGAAGTAGAAGTGGAGGCAGGAAATGCAAAGAGGAAGTGGGATGGAAGTGGGATCAAGGACCCACTGTTCCCTGAGGGAACTGCAATGAACGGAAGGAAGTAAAATGTGTCCAAATTGTTGAATGTAAAGCTAATGTTCTGTCCTGTAAATCTCCTTCCCATTCAGAGCAAGAAAGAGTTGCTTTTTTTTTTTTTAAGTATACAGAACATAGACTTCTTATGAAGATTACCAAAGAAGCAAGATAAGCTTGGTCATAAAAATGGCAAGTGGCAAGAGACAAAGATGAAAAAATAGATAGATAGATATAGATAGATGATAGATAGATAGATCACCTGAATCTAAACTTCTAGCCCCCTGAACTGTGAGGAAATGAATTTCTGTTCTTTAAAGCCACCCATTTGTGGTATTTCTGTAATTAGCAGCATGAGGAAATGAGGATGGTAGGATGTGTGCAATGTGGACCATCATCTTGAGACCATGGAGATTTTGCTAGCCTGTTGAAAATGGAGCAACAGAATTCTCGATGGGTTGTTCACTTTGGAATTGCTGATGCGAAACACGTTAGGATAGTGCAGTTACTCAAAGTAAAGCAAAGCAAAGCAAAACAAAAACAAACCCCCCCTTTTTCCCCTTTAAATTCTGCCTTTCGAAAATACTGACTTTCTAAGGTCTCAAGAGTCAGCTTTGATTGGATCAAAAATCCAGTGTTTCCTCTTTTCGTGCCTGATCTTTGTGTATTAACTTCAGTAGTAAAATGCTGTGAGAGAATGTGATTTCCAGGACAATGAGTTTTATATGGGAAATAAATATTGGTTTGAAAAATAACAATAATGATACCAGGCACATTGTAAGCATGATTAATTTTTACAATTATTATTTAAAATGTTGACATAATAAAATTTAAGCCAAGAACATAAATGACTTTCCAGTAGTAAGAGCTGTGGGCAATAATGTTTCTTGTAGGTCAATATCATTGAGAGTAAGTGAATGCTCTTAGGGAACGATCATATTATATTCTATTAAGGTCCATAATTTAAATGAAAATGATCAGAGTTTGAGAATGGCCCATAGTGAAGGTTGAAGTCTTTGATCTTCATCAGCAATTGCTTCAAGTTCTCCTCACTTTCAGTAAGCAAGTTGTGCCATTTGCACAGCATAGCTCGTTAATGAGCCTTCATCCAATCCTAATTCTGAGTTCTTCCTCACAAAGTTCAGCTTCTAGGATTATTTGTTCAGCATACATATTGAGTAGATACAGTGAAAGGATACACTGCTATTGCACACATTTCCTGATTTTATTTATTCTACTGAAATGACTGCATTCTGGTCTATGTACAGGTTGCACAGGAGCACAAATAAGTTCTCTGTAATTCTCATTCTTTGCAATGCTTTTCATAATTTGCTATGACCCACACAATCAAAGGACTTTGTATAATTTGTTTTCTGCTGTCAATCAAAAGCTTTTTTGATATTACATCAGCAATGATACACTATACAGCCCATCCTGTCCTGTATTTGACTTGAATTTCTAACTATTTCCTGTCATTATTCCACCAAAATAATGTTTGAATTATACTCAGAAAAATTTTGTTTGTATATTAATGG
This sequence comes from Nesogale talazaci, assembly GCA_004026705.1. Classification (NCBI taxonomy): domain Eukaryota; kingdom Metazoa; phylum Chordata; class Mammalia; order Afrosoricida; family Tenrecidae; genus Nesogale; species Nesogale talazaci. The sequence goes on along the minus strand of PVJH01002224.1, from coordinate 43,571 downwards.
TATTGTTCTATAGTTTCTCTGTTCTGTAGGATCACTTTAAAAAAAGAATAACATGAATATTAATCTCTTTCTGCTAGTCGAGCAGGTCTCGAAAATTTCTTGGCATAGAGAAATGGGCACCTGCAATGCTACATCTGTTTGTTGAAACATCTCAATTGATGTTCTGTAAGTTTCTGGAGTCTCACATTTTGCCAATGCCTTCAAGGAGGCTTTAATTTCTTCCTCCAATAAGAATGTTTTCTGGTCATATGCCAACTCCTGAAATGACGCATCACCAGCCAATTATTTTTGATAGGTTGATTTGGTGTCTTTTCATCATTTTCTTTGGATACTCCACCCATAGAATTCTTCAATATCACAACTTTATGTTTGGATTTTTTCTTGCTATTCCTTCTCTTTGTATAATTCGTTATAACAGTTCACTGTCTTCTCAAACTGCCTTTTGAAATGATTTTATACTTCATCATTTCTTCCATTTGTGTTAACTATGCTACGTTCAAGTCCCATATGACATCTATTTGGCCTTTTAATTTTTTCCCCTGACTTTTTAATGATCTTTTGTTGCTTTCATATATGATATCCTTGTCGTCATCCCACATGCTTCTGAACTTTGATAATCAATGCTGAGTGCTTCAAATCTATTCTTCCGATGGCCATTAAAGTTAGGTGGAACATCAAAAAGGTCATACTTTGGCTTATGTAGCCATGTCTTAATTTTCTCCTTTACCTTGAAATTGCATATGAGAAACTGAAGATGTGTTTAGTCCCACACCTTTTTCTGACTGATGATTGAGGTCTTCTCTTATTAAACGTTGGGCTGAGATTCACATGGTCTGAAGTTCGAAACCACCCGCTGTCCTTAGGGAGAAAGACTGGACTTTCTATGCTGTAAACAGTTGCAGTCTCAGAAACACTCCGGGCATTGCTATGATTCAGCACTGCCTTGATGGCAGTGAGTTTGGTTGGGTTTAGAGTTCTGTGAAATCCACACGCATAGCTGCACTTTATGTATTTGCAATGAATAAACTGCTGCAATTCTATTATGAGGTTCTCAGCATCATTTCTCTCACCAAGGCCTAACCTTAATCCTAACCCTATTTTTTGTTATTGTTATTTTGTGTTTGCTTTATTTGGTTGATGTTATTGTTTTGTTGGTTTTGACTTTGTTGTCTTATTGATGTTGTTCTAATTGGTATAAGTTTTGTGCCAGCTTATCAGCCACAAATCTCTCTTCCTTTTTCATGTGTGCATGTATTGCTATCAGTCTTTGATAAAAGTTTTTGCTGTGTCCCAAAGGTTTTGAATATATCATATTTTCATTCTCATTGGTTTCTAAAAATTTCTTGACTTCATCTCTTCTCTGGGCCAATGTCTACTCTTTTTTCAATAATTATTCATCACCCAATTGTTTGTGTTTGTTTTCTTCAACATCCTTTTGTTGATTTCTAGTCTTATGGCATAGTGTTCAGAGAGAAGTTTTTATAATCTCTATGTGCTTGAATTTACTCAAATTCAATTTGTATCCCAACATGTGGTCTATTTTTGAATATGTACCATGTGGGTTTGAAAAGAATGTGAATTTTTTTGCATTTGGGTGGAAAGCTATGAAAATCTCTCTCAGGTCAAGTGCTTCAATTATGCTGTTTAGATCTGTAGTCTCACTCTAAAGTCAAAGAGCACTGTGCTCTTTCTTGGGGGACTTGTATAAGTGCTTCTTTGAACTCCCTGCAGATAGCTGCACTGGGGGAGGGCTCAGGCTACTGCTGTTATCTTCCTGTGATTTCTCTCTTACTCTAGCCAACCCATGTTCCATTACTTGAATGTGAATTGATTAGTCCTCTCATGCAACGCTGGTAGGGCAGTTGTGGGCCCACGAGGATGGGGTTTCATTGGCTGATCTTTCAGGAAGCCGTAGTGGTGTGTATTATGGGACTTGGAGCATTTTGGATGGTGTGTAATGTTCCCTCTGTAACTGGAAAGCCCTAGAGGGTGAGTGGGTGTACCCTTCTTGGTGGAGAGAATTGTAGATGGTAGGCAGAATTACCCTAGTTAGAGAGATCATTGTGGATGTTCCTGAAGTAGAGTGGAGAACCACAAACAGTGGGAAGGAATTCCCCTACTCACTTGTAGAGCCTTGGAGTGTAGAAGAGAGTGCCTCCAGCAGTTTGAAGCGGAGTGCCCCCAGCCACTTGGGGTATAATAGAGAGTGGGCATGATTTCCTCAGCTGCTGTCACACTAACAAATGTGGATAGACGCTCCCCCAAACAGGCCATCAGAGTTGCCCTAGGTGTCAGGGGGTGGTCTGGAGACTGGCAGTGGCTTGTGAAAGGAAAGAGAGAGAAAAGAGAAGAAAATGAGAGAAAGGCAAGAACCGAAATAAAAACCAAGCTAACATGCCCATAAACAAAAAGCCAAGACAAAATAACAACAAAAACCAAGTCAAAAAAAGAAAAGAACCAAAAAGAAAACCAGAATTTGCTGAGACTGTGGTGGGAAAGAAAGAAGCGATAGAAGAAAAAGAAAGAAGAAGCAAAAGAAGAAAAAAAGAAAGAAAGAAATAGATAATGAGATATCTGTGCCCCATTGCCATGTCGTCTGCAGCACTACCATAGGAGGCAGGCTGGAGCTCTCCCGCTAGGTGGGCAAAGTTGCCCTAGAAAGTGGCAGTGGACTGGAGGCTTTAGTTAAAGCCTCTGTATATCTTTTCTTCTAAACAGGGAGTCATGGACAGGTGGGGGACATTGACAAAGCCGGTTACTACTGTGGTATTGAGTACTGAGAGTAGTCATGAATGGGGTCTTCTGAGAAAGAAAGAAAAGGAAAAGAAATAGAAAGAAGGGGAAGAACACAGCTGTGCTTGCTAAGATCGACTGTGGTGGGAAAAGAGAGAAGGAAAAAAAAATAAAGTGTAAAGATATGGCTGATCCCTGATCGCCTGACCGAAGGGCCGGATAGGTCTAAACCCTGCCCCAAGGTGGCAGGTTGGTGTGCTCTTTTAGTACAGAGTTCCCCTGGGCTGGGGGTGGGGGGAGTGCCCTAGTTGGCAAGATCACCTGGCTTAGAGGCCAGGCGAAGGTTTCCTCAGCAGTGTGGAGTGCTGTAGAGGGCAGTCACAGCTGCCTTGTGTGCTGTGTGCCCTCCCACAGAGGGCAGCCTGGAGATCCTCTTGCTGTTTGGGTGGAGTTGCCCTAGGTGGAGAGTGGTGGCCTGGGAGCCAGCAGTGGTGTATGAAAGGAAAGGGGGCAGGGGAGGAAAAAGTAAGAAAAAGAGAAAAAAAAACAAGCAAAAACTGGGCCCACTGAGACCAATTGTGATGGGAAATAGAGAAGGGAGAGAGAAGAAAAAGAATAGTAAATAAGGAGCTAGCTGAGACCTGATTGCCTGACCATGAGGCTGGGGAGTTCCAAACCTGCCTCAAGGTGGTGCATCCACTTGGTGCAGGGTCCCACAGATGATGGGCGGAATTACCCCAAAGGCAGGATCACAGGAGAGGAGGCCAGTTGCGTGCAGTTGCCTGTAGGATCACTGAGGGCAAACAGCAGTTTACCCACCTGCCTTCCCCCCTCCCCCAACCCCCACCCTTCAGGTTGCCCCAGTTTGTGCCAAGACTGCTGATGCCCCAACAGCTCAGAGCTTTGTTTTGTTTCCCCCCAGCCTGGCCGCTGGAATTGAATTAAATTCAATGGGCCCCTTGGCTCTGGGAATGTGCTCAGTGAGATAGTCTGAAGCAGAGGCTTGCTCCAGAGAGTCTTTGCTATGTTGAGATCCCTGGGCTCTGGAGCTGACTTCTGGCATTCCTTAGCATTGGCTTCCACAGTGTGCTAATGTATGTTAAAAGACTCATTCTGCCAGTTTGTCTTGGCATTCAACAATGAGTCTGGGATTTGCAGTTGTTAAGAGAAGATATGTTTTCTCTGTTTTATATTGAGCTTATGGGGCGTGCCTTGATTTTGGAGCAGTCACACTGACCCCGAGAGGAGGAGACCTAGTTTATCAGAGAAGTTTGTTTTCTTTTCCGTCAACTGGAACTAAATACCACCCCCACCCCATCCCACCCACCTGCTGTGGCTACCAGATTATGCTCTGCCACACCGTAATCTGACTGAGGTACATTTCCTGATGTCTTTTCGATTGCTCCAAATCTATGGCTATCCATGTTGACCCCATCCCCCAGGCTATGAGCTCAAGGCAGCTAAACTGATGTGGGGTCCTGTGGCTAGCTTTCAGAGCTTCTCCTTGACTCTAGGATTATGACCCCTTTTGCACATCAGCCTGGGGAAATCACCACTCACTGCCAGACTAAGGTGCTGGGAGCTGCTCTGTCTGGAGCTCGCAATCCCAGCCCAATGCGCCTAGAGTGTTTCAGTGCATTCTGGGTTCACTTTGTGGGTGAAAATCAATGAAAGCAGGGTTCAGAGCAGACACTCGTACCCTGCCTCCCAGTCTCCTTCTCCTTCCCTCCCAATTCTCTGGTCTGGTTGCAGGAGCTCTAGGTGGATAAATCTAACTGGATGTTATCTTCGGTCTCCCCAACAAATGCTTTTCAATGGGTGATTAAGGGGAAGTAGTTTGACTTTTCTTTGGTGATATCTTTTGGTGGATTTGAATTTTCAGCCTTACAGTGAGTAGCTGAGGCTATTACCTGTTGGTATCACACAAAAATACTCCTATGCATAACTATACTGTACAAAATTGCCAAATACATCTACAACGAATTAAATATAAACCAGGAAAATGAAACGTTCATCCCTGCTCTGAGAGGAATAATCTCATAGATAATTACTGTTAAATATGTCTTTGGATCTCAGTTTCATCACTCTTGTAGTTATGTCTCATGTAAGGTTTTGACTCTCCTTTCTATAAAGATCTTTCCTGAGTAGCTAAAGATGTAGATTCAAATAAATAATGTTTAGGGGCAATTAATCTGGAATCTGTAGGTTATAATATTCTTTATTGAAGTCAATGTTTACATGTGTGTGTTTAAAAAAAATCTAGTTTCCCTACATGTATGGATAGCCTGGCATAGAAATCCAGCAACCCAGTGTGTTGAAGATGTATTGGCATTATTTACTTATTTTTGTAATTTAGAATTGTCCTGGTCACCTGCCTTAGAAGTGGGGCTATAAATACTGACACCAACAGAATCTCAAGAGACTATTCAGCAAAATGAGAAAAATAAAAAATGCTCTCACATTTACTCTATTTGCCCTCTATATTGCTGGATAAATGATGTCCAACCTCCGGGACTCTCTGTATACTAGTAAAGGTTAACCCCCTCCTGGCCCCAAGTGTCTCCCCTCCCACAGATGCCCACTCAATTTATAATAGATGGTAGCTCATTATAGATCTCCAAGCCAGCAAAGCAGCTGGATATGCCAGCAAAGCAGCTGGAGGTGGCAGCAAGGCAGTCAGGCAGGCATTTTTCTGGTGACCCATTAAGTATTCATGTCCATGTCCATGCTATCCTTAAAGGCCAGTGGGGTGACTACAGTTATATCTGAGGGTACATACTTGCAAGCTTTTCAATCCGCAGACTCTTCTGACTTCTTCCCTCTGGTCTCATTGCTCAGTTTTATGGCCCTTTCTGGTGTAATGTGAATATTCAAGGTTTTTTAAAAGCCCTCCATCAACTTACTGTTTCACCTCCTTGCATCCCAGATTCTTTAGTGTGGCCTCAGAAGACCCTATTCATGACTACTTTCAGTGCTCAACACTGTGGCAGTAACTGGCTTCATCAATGTCCCCACCTTAGCTTGCTGCCTAGTACATAAGATGGACAAAGGCTCTAACTAAGATTAGGGTGACCAAACATCGTTTTGTTAGATTTCACAAGAGGTGATATATACCTATGTCCCTGACTCTGTGCGAGAAAGAATTTAAGCCAAATACTGGTTTGTGATCCAAATGAGTTTTATGAAGGTTAAAAGAAGTTTCAGGCTCATACAGGCACCCACAAAATCCCCCACCCCATGAGAGAGGGAGAGAGGGAGAGAGAGAGAGAGAGAGAGAGAGAGAGAGAGAGAGAGAGAGAGAGAGAGAGAAAGAGCCTAACGGTTTCAGAGCCTAACGGTTCCAGACTCTTGCTTTTCAGTCATTTGGCGGGGAAGCTTGGCTGATGACTCTGGTCGACCCCATTGGCTGAATTGAATTCACCTGGCTTAGGTGAGCCAATCCAGCTGCAGCATTTCTGGCTGGAAGCCTGGATCTTTGAGTATATACAGTGTACCATCCTTTCCTGACCCAGAGCTCAAACCTCCAAACATGCATAATGAACCCCTTTTTCTCTACACTATCTACCTATGAGTATGCCTAGGGATATTCCTTGTTTATTCCTAGATCATAGTATAATGATGAAAAATCTTCACTTTCATTCTCAAAACAGCCCTGGTTTGAATGATTACATCTATGGTCACTCTATAAGACAAGTACTTTGTCCCAAAGAATGGGTGCTGTGATGCCACACTGACCTCATGGTCCAAAATTTAGCCTTGACCACTGATTGAACCCCAAATAAGAAGTGCTACTGATAGGGCTTATGGAGTTTTCCAAGTAGATTTGCTGCTAGAGTACAGTTTGGTATACAGAACCATAAATAAATGAAGTTATCTCTTTTTCCTCCTTCTATTTCTTCTTTAGTCTTTCTCATTACAAGAATTGATGTGTTTGAACTATAGTGCTGACAAAGAATATTAAATATACCATGAATTGCTGAGAGAATGAAATAAAAATTTTTCTGAGAAGAAATGCAACCTGAGAAGCAAGAATGGTTGCTTTGGACCTGTCATCAAGAAAAGGACATCATGTTTGGTAAAATAGTGAAGAAAACAAGGAAACCCCCAATGAGATGAAATAATCCAGTAGTCTAAACAATGGACTCAGTTGTACCAATGATCATAAAGATCATACATGATAGACAATATTTTGTTCTTTTGTACATAAGATTGCCAGAGTCCATGGTATAAACACTACCACCCTATAATTAAATCTGGGCAGTTACTATATGACTTGGTTCCATTTGGGCAATAAGCTAACAGTTGACCAGCCCAGCATGTTGTTATTGATACATACCCTTGAGTTGATTAGAGAAGAATTTTACCTGATTCTGCAGCATCTTCACAATCATTGCTATGTTTAAGCCCATTGTGGCAGCTACCATGTCATTTTATCTTGTTGAGGAACTTCTATTTTGCTAACTGGTAAGTGTTTCCTTCTTCTTATACAGTGTGGTTAAGATACAGTTCTGTTCATGAAACCTAACAACAAAAGCTGCTACTACTTTATTAAGTATGATGTCTTTTTACAGAGCTGGATCCTGTTGATGATGTGTTCAAGTACCTGAACCACAGAAAGGAAAGGGATCTGAATAGGCTATAAATAGAGAGAGAGATAAAGAGATAGAGAATAAGAAGAGGAGAAAGGGAAAGAGGTAGAGGAGAGGAGAGGAAAGGAGAGGAGAGCAGAAGAATGAGATATCAGGCTTCACATTCCTCCATCTCAAAATCGACTATACAGTCAGTATAGTTGTTAAAACAGCTTAGTACAGGCACTATGGCAGATACATTGAACAATGTAAAGGAATCAATAACACATCCACTCATGGGAAGCTAATATTTTATAAAGAAAGTGCACACAGAACCTATTAAATGAAGATGAATTATTCTCTTTTAAAAATTACTCTCGTTGAAAGATTTGGATATTCATTTGCAGAAAAATAGACAAAGGTATTTCTCATACAACTGAACTCAAGATGAACCAAAGGCCTAAATGTAAAATAAGATATGGTGGCAAGCTTAGGTCTCTAAAGTTGTTAGGTGCTGTTAGCTTAGCTTCAGCTCATAGTCACCCTATGTACAGCAGTAGGAGACACCGCTTAGTTTTCACAGTTTTTGCATGTTTCAGTCCATTGTTGAAGTCACTATGTCAATTTTGTTTACTAACCCTGTATGTTACCAAGGATGATGTCCTTTTTCCAGGTCCAGGTTTCTTCTGAGAATGTGTGTAAATTACTTAAGACAAAGAAGTTTTACCACTCTTGCTCCTAAGAAGCATTCTGGAAGTCCATGACACTTCCAGAGTTCTTTGCCAACACCATAATTCAAAGGCATCAATTCTCTCATTTTCCTCACTTATTGTTCAATGTTCACATACATATTTGGAGATTTAAAATACCATGACTTGTAAAGTGACATCTTCCATTTCAACACTTTAAAGGTCCATGCAGCAAATTTGCCCAGTGGAAGACATCATTGATGTCTTCTCTCCAGCTTCCATGCATAATGATTGCAGATCCAAGCAAGATGAAATCTTTGACAACTATATTTTCTTCTCCATTTATCACGATGCTTATCTACTGGTCCGATTTTGAAGATTTTTGTTTTGATTGCAATGAGTTATAATCCATGTGAAAGTCTGTAGTCCTTGGTTTCCATCAGCTATGCCTCACACCCTCCTCATTTTCAGCAAGGAAGGTTGTGTCACCTGAATAGTGCAGGCTGTTAATGAGCCTTCCTCAGATCCTGATTGTATGCTCTCAGGGACATATTGGGCATCTCCCTTATAGCTACCATGGGGAACTTAGCCACTTGAGGCGCCACCTCCGCTGTGGAAGGGGTTTTTAAGATGTACAAATAAGGGGGTGCTTTTTGGCTCATGTGCATGTGGAAAAAGGCCTTGTAGTTCTGGAGACTGGATTAAAAGATTAGAGGCCCACAGAGCAGAAGCCTGTCTTTTTCTTGTGATTACTTCTTTTATTTAAAAGAGACATTTATTCAGCATTGTGATCAGATTATAGCATGGGTTCCAAAACAAAGAAAGTAAGAGAGAGAAGGAAAAAAAAAGTGAAGGGGAATTGCATGTGTAATAAGTTTCTTACTGTAGTGTAGACTATAGAAAACAGAAACATGAAAATGTAGACCAAATTAAAATGGATTGAAAAGAATATCAAATGATAAGATGCTAGGTTTTAATCTAACTTTATTTGTAGTCCATTTTCCAAATGTGCTTTGTGTGATGGCAAGGCTATTCACCTACTTGTCTATGTTCAGAAGGGATTCATCAGAAGTTTAATTCACGTATATTTCTCATTCACTTAAAAAACAAGCAAACTGATAAACTTTTCAATGGACCAAAGGGGAGGGGGCAGTTCAAATAAGATGTCACATTTTAACATAATATATCTCTATGACAATTGTCTCAACAAAACTCTCTGTCTGATCTATGTGCTATTCACATCCCCGAATTATGGCCAAAGGGGATATATTGAAGGCTTAATATCTGCAGGGATCCCACAAATGGATTTGGGGCTTTCACAGTTATTTATAATCTTTGGATCATATAAGCTGGTGTGTTTCTTCCATGTAGATTTAGTTGCCATCTAATGTGGATGGTTGTATGTTGCAAAACAAGTATTAAGCAGAGCCATGATCAAGTGCTCTCTCTCTCTCTTTCTCTCTCTCTCCCCCGCCGCCCAAATAATGTCCTTGATGTCACCCCACAACTCTTACGTCGCGTGTGTTTAATCTCTCTGATCTATTCTTGAGATGAGCTCTCAATCCAGTTGGGACATGTTTTCCTCTTGGAGACGTGTTTTAGTTTCCTCAGCTTCAACTTGAATATGCATATGATCAAGTGATGGTCTGTCTGTTCCATAATAGGTTCTAGCATGGATTGATTAGCTTTGAACCTTTTCATCATCTTTATCCATACATATAGTTTATTTGATTCCTGTTGAGCTCATTTGATCCACACATAGGGTCATTTTCGTGTTGATGAAAAAGATATATGTGATGAAAAAGTTATTGAGCTGGCACAATTGTCTGATGCAATATCTAGCCTTATTTATATCAAGGTCACACTGCACAGACACTGATCCCGCCCTGTTTCATTTTGTTATATTTAAGGTTACCAGAGTTGGGGCCAATATTGTGGCAACTAACACCACCACATCATTAATACACCACTCCATCTCTTCACTTGGCACCAGACAGGATTTAAGGTTGATTGCAAGCTCTAAGTGGATCGCTTCAGTACAGTTCCTAAATGGTCATGCCCATAAGAACTTGGCATTTCAAACCTAAATCTTAAACTTTGTATCTCTTTTAGACTGATTTTCTAACTGTCCACTATTGAAATTCTTCTTCAGATATAGAAGAGTATTAAAATGGCAGTGAATACTGCTAAAGAAAAGTAAAGAAACCTGAGAAGGCTAGATGCCACAAGGTTTGGTAGCTAAAGCAATTCAAAGTGAAGGAGGAGAGCTAGCACATGAGAGGATTATCTACTGGGTCTTGACAAGTGGTGATACTTCTCTTCAAAATGAAGGGGACTTAGGGTGGGAAAAGGGTGGTTAAAAGTTCTTCTGTGTTGGACTGAGCCCCAGTGGCGTAGTGGTTGTGCGTGGGACTGCGGCCCACTGGGATGGAGGTTCAATTCTAGCAGTGGCTCCACAGGAGCAATGGCTGGGCCTTCTACTCCCACCACCAGGGGGCAGTGATGCCCCCCCCCCCAAAAAAAAAAAAAAGGAAAAAAAAAGTTCTTCTGTGTCATTGTTGGTTTTGACACTAGTCTTTGGTGCTGGTGAAGATTTCCTGGTTCAGATGCTGCAGGAAAAGCACTCTTCCATCCTTGGCCCCAAGGAAGTGTGCATTCTCCAAAGTGGCCAGATTCCAGGTCCTGGAATGAATGGAGCCTTGGAGCAATCACATGTTCTTTGCCAGGAATGTGTTTCTAGAAATTTGTGGTCTCCCCATCTGGGCTGCAGGTGTTGGAATGGGATTGGATTAGGGAGGAGAAAAAGACCCATCAGGGGACCCACGATGTGGGCTTGGCACGAGATCTCGCTGGATTAGCACAAAAGAGGCAGTTTATGATCAGGTAGGGGGGATTTTAAATCCCAACAGAAACATGCATGGGTCCAAGGTGAGAGCGAGCAATGGGAGGCTAAGCAGCCCTGGAGGAAGGTCTGACATTAAAAATAAAGATGTGGACTAGAAACATCCAATGGAGTTTCCTAGACGCCCTGGTGTTGGATTGGTTAAGTGCTGTGTTGCCAACCCCAAACCACCAGTTGGTTAGCAGGAGAAATATGTGGCAATCTGCTTCAATACAGATTGCCTCCTTGGAGTCCCTGCAGTTCACTATGAATCAGAAATACCTACCCCTACAGGGTCACTCTGAATCAGAGCCGACTCAGTTACAAAGGAGTTGGTCTTCCTTTAGTCTGGATAGGCACGGATAGCCAACTTTTTTCTCTTAAGGTCTGACTCTTGGGTTCAAGGTGCTAACTTTCAGTTATCAGATGAGAGCTAACCAATGTGCCATCAGAGCTCCTTAGTGTTTAGCATTTGGGGAAATATCAGATTTTGAAATCCCTTACATGTGTGAAGCAACTTGGAAATGAGGGCATCCATTGCTCTAAGTAGAATGGTCAGATTCTAAATTTGCCTTAGAAGTGGGAAATTTAGAGAAGGTGGGATTAGAAAGCTTGGTCTTTAATTGATCCACATCTACATTTAATTTTGTTCTATGTACTTGGATATGTATACTTTTGCCTGTGTTTCTTCAGCTAAGCAATTTGGACTGTAGATCATTGCTGCCCAATATGATAGCTGTGATGATTTAAATGAGTTAAACCTAAAAAATTTGTTTCTCAGTAAGATAAGTCACATTTCAATAGGTTTACATCTAAATGTGGATTGCAGCTACAGAATTGGATATGGCAGACACAGTCTATTTCTACTCTCCAAAAGGTTAATTTGATCAATGCTAAACACAAAGTAGTTTTTAGCTTTGGTCTTCTCTGAGTCCCATTGGAATTGGGGTTGGGTGTCATTTCTGTCTGTTATGAATTTGAATTGTTAGAATCCCAACTCCTTTACCTGTGGATGTAACTTCATTTGGGACTAGAGTTTTCTTTATTGTATGAATAATGCCACATTCCTCTTGGATGTATTGTAAACAAAATCACTTCTGAATTATCAACAGAGCACATTAGAAGCAGGAGAAACTACAAAGAGAGGATGGGTATTGCTGAGGAATTGAGGAACACTGGGGAGGGGGGTGGCACAGAAGTTGAGAAAGCCAAGGATTTTCACCCAGAGCCTGTAAGAGATACACTTGTCCTGCATTTGGAGCTCTAGCCCCGGAAAAGTTTTAAAAAGTCACCCACTGGTCGCATATGTGTTATGGCAACTCTGGCTAACTAAGGCTGCTCAAATGAGGATTCTGGTATGGACAATCTCTACACTGGGATTCTGGTTGGGCTGGAGGAGATGTTCTAAGAACTGACTCAAGTTATGAGTTCTCATCTATTCCATCCTCTCTCCTCTACCTTCTCCTAGCACGGCTGTAGGATCCATATTGCTCCTTAAAGACTCCACGTACTGCTCTTCTCTCCTGTGTTTTGTGTAGGCATCGCATTCAATACATCGCCAGTCTTTTTATTCCAGCTTGACATCTGTTTTTTGGAATACTCAAAGTAACAGACAAACTTCATGAAAGACAATTAGGCTAACCAAAGGATCTAACCGCCAAGTATGAACTGAGCAGGTATCCAGCCTGCTGCCCCAGAGCTCTCCGCCCCATCACAAACTTTCTGGAGACATCTTATAACGGGTTTCTTGCCCTGCTACTTTCTGACTTTTGCTATGGTCTCTGACTTTCGGGTCTTCCAAGACCTGCCAAGGAGTCCTGGTGACTTAGTGGGCTGCACATTGGCTTGAGAGCTGCCGGGTCAGCAGTTCAAAGCCACCAGCGGCTACATGGGAGCAAGATGAGACCTGGAAGCCCACAGGAGCACTTCGACCCTGTCCGCAAGGGCCCCTGGGGTCTGAGAGCACTCAAGAGCAGTGAGCGAGGGAAGTCTTCTCTAGTTGCTCTCAAATTGTTGTTGGGATTTATGTGTTTGATTTGATTTTATTTTTTTTCAAGGCTCATCCTGCACAGGGTTCACTCTAGAGCGCCCCCTTTTCTTTATTCCCTGGTATCAGCCATATAGCTTATTCTGAGCCTTTGGCTTTGGTCCTAGCCTGGACACCTTGCTTGCCTGCAAGGGAGGTTAGACGAGACTGAAAATGAACCTCAACCAAAGAAATCACAATATTCTAGCAAGGAGATGGGACTCTGATGACAAATACAGCAGAGTCATGTAAGGGCACACAAAAGAGTCTCTTCCCATTGACTCCTTAACAACCCTTCAGGCTTTTTAGTGGAGGTTGAGAAAAATATGAACTATTCCAAAAAATGCAATGGTTACCATCCCATTCATTTTTTGGTGTGTGTTCTTTGTAGCTTAAAATAAAAAAAAATATCCTCACGTTGTTGATGAAAATGTGGGGGCTTCAAAAAGTCTGTGAAAAATTCCATTATTTTTAAATTCCATTTTCCATGAACTTTCTGAAGTCCTTTCATTCACAGCAAAACATACACAAACCCAATCATCTCTACATGTACATTTCAATGACATTGATAATCTTCTTTCGTTTATACAACCACTCTCATCCAGTATTCTTATTCATCCCCCATTAATGTAATGTTACTGATCCTTCAGGTTCCTAATATTTTTGAGTTGTTTTTGTTACTTTGATCCCACATAGATAGTTGATTTTAAGAAGATTTTAGGAAGCATAATGAGTGTTTGCTCTATGCTGTGTCCTGTGGTAGCTGGAGATGAAAATAGGAATTTACAGAGCCCTGCTTCTCAATGTTCATGGTCGAGGCTTTCAAACTGAAGTGGGAGCTCAGGAACAATAGCAAAGGCAGAAATCAAAGAATAGAGATGAAAGAAAATATCTCTGTCAAATTACAGACAAAAAGAAATTGAAGTAGAATACAGGATATATCTCTGGAGCCACTCAAATACTCTTACTCCTCAGGCAGCTTTGGAACAGAGGCGAGGGACTCAATCAGCTCTTGATGGGAAAAGAGAAGAACAACAGAAGTCAGATATCAGGAAGACTCCAACACTGGCCTCTTGAGGTAGAGGCTTTATAGACCTCAGGCTGCTCTGGCCTCTGAGTCATAGTCAAAAACATTGGAAGAGTCATAGATGGGAACAGCTGGGCTTCTGATGGCAATTTATCACTTGATACCAGCCACTGTTTGGAAGTCTTGGTTTTCTGAAACAACTGTCAATTGACTTTTAGAAAAGTATGGAGTCTGTGATACATACAAATAACTTGCATGATCCAAATCAACCAGTCCAACAGCTATCTTTGAATGAATTCAGACTCATGGCAAGTGGATTAGCGTAGATCTGTGTACCTTAGGATTTTCAAGGGCGCCCTTTCTGGATATGGGTCACTAGATTTTTTTCTTCCAAGGCACCTCCAAGTGGACTTGAACTGAAGCAGCTGAGCTTCTTAAAAAGACCACACTTTCCTCAAAGGTCTGAATAATATAAGGTGGATTTGGTCCCATGTCAGAGAGACCTAAGGAAATAGAGGCTTGTGTGAGATAAATTCTATCTCTTTGTTATACGAGGCAGTCACTGCTACAGGCTCTGTTCTATGAACTTGGGAATGAGCCCCCGGACGACTTCATTCTTGTTTCTCTGCCAGCCCCAGGTTGATGATTCTAATCACATGGCCTAAGCTTGCTCACTCTCATGCTTGCATTCTGGCTTGCAGCAAAGTGGAAAGGGGAAGAGTGGGCACACTTTCCCCTTTAAAGACAGAGAAAACTTGGGTGCCACATTTATGTTCAGATTTCACTTTCCAGAATTTACTCTCTAGGTCCACTGAAGAAGCAATGTGCCAAGGTCACCATCATGGACACTAGGGAATACTTTTCTTCAATCCTATGTGCAAGGTTAGTTTACAAAGTGTCATTAACCCCGAGCACTGGCCCAAGCAGAGTTGCTAACCTTTTTTTAGGCCACCATCATTCCTTAGTCTTGCCTACATCAATGAATTTTTCACTTTGGTGTGTGACAACATAAATATTTATATATGTGAGTCTCTTGCCAAGAAGGAACTATTGCTTTGTGCCAAGTTTGGAGCCAGTTAAAGAGACTCTTCCCCCCAATTGGACAGTTCAGGCTCATACATTAATGAGCCTTTTGCAATTTAGGAGGGAGGGATAATGCTTAAAACAATCCACTTGAATTAGATATGGTTTATGGAAGGAATTGTTAAATAGGTAGCGAGTTTAGCAATTGGGCATTTCTAAATGCAAAGCTAACTGTTCATGTCATCCTAAGACCTCTGTAAAGCCAGTCGAGTCTCCACAGCAGAGGTAGTAGGAACTAGGTAGTCTTTATTGGCTTGGTTAGACCAAATGGAGGCAACAACCTCCCCCTGTCCTCTGCCATGTCAAAGAGGCCCTGGGAGCAGAGAGGAGTGTTATTGTGGCTTTTCACTTCAGGAAGCAAGCATAATGATGCTATTCATTGCATTAACCGAAAGAAAAAAAACCCCAAACTGAAAAGCTATCATTAAGTCTTTGAATGTCTTATAATCACAGTGAAGGGAGTTCCAAAGACACTAAGTGCTTTGAGACAGAGATGTCTCTTTTCATCTTCTACATATTCTACAAGAAAGGTAATTTGAATCCCCATTTTACAGATGAGAATCATCTCAGAAAGATGAAATAATGTGCCCAATATGGTGCTGGGGCTGAAACACGGGATCTTCTTGTCCCAAGGCTGCATTCTTTCCATGATGTCATTATACAGTTAGAATACTTTATAATGTAGTAAGTGCTTCCATAATGTTGTTTATCCTGCAGGATGTGGGAAATGAGGATTTTTTCTCCACTCTGCACTTGATGAACAGAGCTTTAGAGAGATGCACATTGTCTGATAACCCAGTGCTATTACCTAGAGCCAACAACATACTTTATGAAAAGATTATGCCACTGTGTAGAGCATAGAACAGTAGTTGATTTCTTAACACAGTCATGGGTAGGTCTGGGTAAGGTAACCAATTTATATCAGTTTGCCTGAGAATTTCATAGTTTTTGCCCTGAAAGTTCTGTGTCTTGTGAATACCTTCAGTGTGAGAAAACTAGAATGGTTGATCATCTTAACCAGATAAATTTCTTGAATCGTAGAAATCAATCTTATTTTGATTGGCAATGACATGCCAAGATAGCAACACTATAGTAAGCATAATCTTCTGAGAAAGAACACCATCATTTTGGGCTGAAAAAAATTCATTAATATCTCGTGGGGACTGTTTCTTATCAATTAAATGCGGACTGCTGGTTTAGTTTTACTATGACTGTCCACTAATCCATGTACTTGGGTTAAAGCCCACTTTGTTCAGAATGAGAATTTAGATATTGGTGATTCTCAAAAACTACTGTCCATAGAAACACGTGGAGAGTTTCTTAAAACCTGGATTGTGCCCATATCACTGGTTCTCATTCAGGAGGTTTAGGATGGGGCCATGGGTGTCTCCTGCTAGAAATATCCCAGGTGATGCTGCTGGTTGAGGAACCACTTGGAGGCACACTTGACCAGTTCAGTGGTCTCTAATGTCAGGGGGAACATGGGAAGAAAAAATTAGAATTCTTACATATATTTTTACAGAAAATTTATTGATGATTATGAGCAGGATAAATACTGCTAGTACAATGAGTCCTGGTAGTGCCATAGGTAAGCACCCTGTTAATGGAAAGTGTGGCTGTTTGAAAGTGAGAAAAACCCAACAACAACCAACAGAATTTACAAGAACAGAGAGACATCTCTGCTCTTGTAAATATTTCTGTTGGTGGATGCCATCAAATTCATTTCAACTCATCATGACTATATAGGACAAAATAGAACTGCCACATAGAGTTTCTCACTTTAGTGCCTTTATGGAAGCAGACTCCTTTCCTTCCTTTCCTTTCCCTTCCCTTCCCTTCCCTTCCCTCCCCTTCCTTTCCCTCTCCACTGCTCTCTCTGTCTCTCTTCTCTGAGTAACTGGTGAATTAGCACTTAATGAGCACTTAACAATTGTGTCCCTAGGACTTCTTGCTGTAAAGATAATCACCTAGAAAACTCTGGGGGTCATTTACAGGCTATCATATGAGGTAGCTAAAGAGTCAGAATCACTAGATGGCACATCACAATAGTATAGATAAATAATTTACATATATGTAAATAAGGATCCCTCCTTAGGAAGCATGTCAAAGAGTACTCAACAGAACTGAATAAATAATACATTTTCCTGCACTAGATTAAAAGGTATTTCCAACATTAGAGTAACCTCTGTGCTCAGGCTTCTGAACCTGCAGCATTAGGATGGGATGAGGATGGGACTATACTTTCAGTAGACATCGGCTGACTCTTATGCACATCTACATCTGCAAGTCCTGGATTGGCTCCATTCTCTAAGACAGAGCTTCTTGCAAGAGTGCCCCCAAACAATAGCCTGACCTTTATCTGGAAATCTCAGACTCCAAAGCAGACAGTAGCAATAACAACACCTTGGACTCACTGAATTAAAAACGTTGGGGGTGAGTACAGAAATTTGATTCAACAAGTCTTTTTTTGTTTGTTTGTTTTTTTGGGGGGGGGCATCACAGCCCTCTGTTGGGAGTTGGAGGCTCAGTCTTGCTCCTGGAAAACTGCTGCTGGATTTGAACCGCCAGCCTAGTGGGCTGCAGCCCCGCACACAACCACTACGCCACCGGGGCTCAGCCCTCAACAAGTCTTTTAGGTGAATCCGTGCATGTACAAGTTTGAGGACCACTGCTCTGGACACTGCCTTTCCAGGAGACTTAGGCCTCAGAGCTATTTGCAGGTATACCTCCGAGGTGCTGCATGGTTTCAATTCTGGACCACACAATAAAGCTTGTAAGAGTGAGTCACAGGAGTGTTTTTTGCTTCTCAGTGCCTTGAGAAATTATACTCACATTATGGTAAAATTTAACAAGTGTGCAATCACACTGAGAAAGTTTCAAATATTGTGGAAATTACTAAAACAGGACACTGAGATATGAAGTGAACACATGCTCTTGGGAAAAAATGACATCTGCTTATCTCAAGCCTGCACCAAACCTTTGATTTATTAAAAAAATATACATAATATATATGAAGTGTAAGAAAGTGAAGCACAAAGCAGGTTAGTCCCGTAGATTCTGGCATTTCATGCTGCCGTCAAATCCTTCCCAAGGTCTAAGTGCTCTGAGTGAAATGAATTCCTGGCTACTTCCTGCTGTCATCGCTTAGGGTTCTTCCTTTTGTCTTTCATGTCATAGCTCTGAGGAATAACTTTTCATTCATTGCATGCCTCATGTTTTCCCTTTCCTCTGGTGTAGGGCTAGCAAGAGAGTGAACATTGCCAAAGTTGTCAATCCAGTTACAGACACAAAATGTCTGATAGTGACAGAAGGTCTGGCTTCCTCAGCCAGGCAAGCAGCATGCAGCAATCCCATCCCCAGTACAGCTCTCCACATCCCAGGCCAGTGGTCTCTCGGGGCAGTACCTGGTGTTGGATCGGTGGCTGTTATCAAAAGACTCAGCACTAATCTTCTGTGGCTGTTAGGTGCGATCGAGTCAGCTCTGACCCACAGTGACCTCATGCACTAGAGACTGAAACACTGTTTCACACAACACGGTCCTGCAATATCCTCACAGTTGTTTCCGTGTTTGAGCCCATTTCCTTGAGGGCCTCCCTCGCGTATGATGCCCTTCTACTTTACCAAACAGCATTCTCCCACGGCTGATCTCTCCTGACAACAAGGCCCTGGTGTGCAAACCAAAGTCTCACTGTCCTTGCCTCTCAGGAACACGCTTGGTCATACTTTTTCCAAGAAGATAGGTTAGTTTTATCAGCAGCCCATGTTACTTTCAACATTTTTTTGTCTATTATCAATCCCGTTACAATTAGGTAAGATAGGCTTATGTCTATTGAGCGACCAAGACTACTTTTGCAATCAACTAGTAGATGGGGATTGACATATTGAGCACGCTTGCTCTAAAGAGATCTTCTAGAGTAGATTTAACTAATGCAATGCCTGTTTTGATCTCTTTACTGCTGCTTCCATGAACTTTGATTATGGGTAAAAGCAAGACATAATCCTTGACAATTTCAGACTCTCCCATTTATCATAATGGTACCTATTCGTTCAGTTGGGAGGATTTTAGTCTTCTTTATATTGATCTGTAATCCACTCTGAAGGCTGCAATCCTCAATATTCATCAGCAAGTGCTTTAAGTTCTCACTTTCAGCAAGAAAGTTTGTGTCAGCTGCATCCTGATGCCACATTCTTCTTCATATAATCCAGCTTCTGAATGTCTGTTCAGCATACAGATTGAATAAGTATGGTGAGAAGAAACAACCTTGTCAAGAGAATGCAACTCTGTCATATAACTTTCTGTATTTTAGTCTTCTGCAGATAACTCAATTGGAATAGATGGTGTCACAAAGATGATGACTTCACTACTGGATTTTGATGGTTTCTGATGTCAAAAGGCGAGGTGGAGGACCCACTGAGCACATCTGTACATCTTAGGTAGGGTAGGTCTAGTCTCCCTTGTCCATGACCCTACACTTCTGCTTTTCTCAATTAAACAGGCAACTGCAAGTCTGTTAAGAAAACACCTTAAATCTAGAAGTTCATTCTTGTTTAAAAATTTTGCTACGAAAGATGATGACTTCTTCCATGTGGACTTTGTTGAAATCTCGCTTAGATGGCTTCTTGTTTGGAGATAAGTATTTAAGATCCCAGATGATATTTTATTTGATAGCTGGACACCATCTGATTTCTTTTCCACATTTTGCGATAGCACCCATAGCTTCTGTGTTTTCTCTCATAGGGTGAGTATCCAGCAGAGTCTTGATGTAAGAACTAATTGTTTTTATGTTGGAGCTAGGATTTAGTGTGAGCCCTTTTCTTTAATTTATTATTACTTGAGGGCTAATACATATGCCATATTATTCCATAGTTCAATCATGATAAGCAGAATTGTAAATTTGCTTCCAAAATCAGTTTCTAAACAAACTTTTCTTCACGGACTCCTTGACAATATCTCCCTTTTACTCCAACACCACCCCAGTATGTGCCTCCCTCAAATATTTAATCTAGGGGCAAAGCCCCGGTGGCATAGTGGTTGTGTGAGGGACGGCGGCCCACTGGGCTGGTGGTTCAAATCCAGCAATAGCTCTCCAGGAGCCTGGTTGGGCCTCCTACTCCCACCAGAGGGCAGTGATACCCCTCCCAAATATTTATTCTACTTGTTGTCCCAATGGGTTAATCAATTCTTGGTTTCATTTACCAAAAAACAGAAAAAAAATATAACACCTTTTGATCACAGAGGCTGGTGTACTTCTTCCATGTGGGCTTTGTTGCTTCTGAGCTAGATGGCCGCTTGTTTACCTTCAAGGCTTTAAGACCACAGATGCTATATCTTTTGATAACCAGGCACTATCAGCTTTCTTCCCTACATTTGCTTATGCACCCATTTGTTTTCAGCAATCATATTGGAAAAGTGAGCACACAATGATATGATTTTTTGTTTTTTAATGCCTGATAATTGATCCCTTGGACCACTCATGATTACACAGGCTGTTGTGATTCTTCCATGTGTGCTTTGATACTTCTGAGCTAAACAGCTGCTTGTTTGTCTTCAAATATTTAAGACCTCAGATGCTATATATTTTGATAGCCAGGTACTATCAGCTTTCTTCACCACATCTGCTGATGCACCCATTTTTTCTTCAACAATTGTGTTGGGAAGGTGAGTATCATGGAATACCAGTTTAATAGAACAAAATATTCTTGAATTGAGGGAGTACTTGAGTGAAGTCCCAATGTCCAACTGCTACTTTAATACTAAACTTATCAATTTATGCACATAGATCTGTTTCCCCATCCTCATCTATAAATATATTTGCATATGTACATGCCTTTATTTAGACCTCTAGAAAATGCCCTTTGCCTTCTAGTTTTTTTCCTCTATTTCCTTTTACTTTCCTCTTGTCCCACTATCATGCTCAGCCTTCTTTTGGGTTTCAGTATTTCCTCTCAGTTACATTACCCTTGATTAAACGCAAAAGGGGTATAGAGAAAAAGCTACTGTATACAAACATTCCTGGGATGGATTCCAGGTAGTATGATATGGGCCAGACCATATCCAGGGATATATATGGTAGCCAACTAAAAAGGAGGGGATGAGAACAAGGAGGAAAAAAAGAAAAAGAAATGGGTAGTGGGGGAAAAGGACACTAACCTACCCAAGGGGAGGTTATTGTTTATATCTCCACAGACTTCAACCCAATGGTCCAAGAGGTGAATGCAACCTATAGCCATGAAATAAGGAATCAGTAGAGAGAACTTAGAGACCCGGCCCCAATTCCAACTACTTGAACTGTCTCCCCTACCCCCAGAAGAATTTACTTCAGAGGACAGCACTGAAGCAAATGAAGGGGGAGGAAGAGAGAGCGGAGCACATCCTGGCCCACCAAACCTTGATGATGATATCCCCATTCAGAGCAACCGAGACGACTGTATGGCTAGCCCTACTAAGAGACATGACATCCCTCACTGAAGGGGGATAACACTGGAGACACGTGTGGGAATTGCGCCTGATCTGACTCTACCACACTGGAGGCAAAACACAAAGGGCGTGCAAGGGAAGCAGAGCAAGGAAGTCCTTAAGGAGTACCAAAAAGAGACTTTGGGGCCAGGGCGTGACACCACCTCAGACTAGATCAGAAAACACTCCTAAAGGCCAACAAACAGTCTCTGAACTATTTGCAAGCTTTGGGGGGGGGGTCATTGTTTTGTTGTTGTTCTTGTTGTTGCTTTGTTTTGCTCTGTCTTGTTTTTTGTACATATTCTAATTTCCACAGGTCTATCCAGATAAGGTTGGCAGGACAAATAATCTGGAGGAGAAAACAATGGGATCAATGGTTCTGGGGGGACATGGGAGAGGCAGAGGCAGGGGAAGGGAAGTGGTGTTGACAAACCTAGGGACAAAGGACAACAAGTGATCCAAAATCCATGTTGAAGAGGGTGTAGGAGTCCCAGTCGGAAAATGAAGTTTCTTGATTTGTGAAATAGGGGAGTCTTTTTTTTTTTCCTGCATCACTGCCCTGGTGGGTGTAGGAAGCCCAAGCTTGTTCCTGGAGAGCTGCTGCTGGATTTGAACCGCCAACCCTGTGGGCCTCAGTCCTGCACACAACCACTGTGCCACCGGGGCTCAGCTGAGGGAGTCTTAATAATACTTTGTGAAGAGTCAAGGAGAGAATAGATCCAAAAGGACTTTGAAGACTGTAAAAAAAATATGAAACTGAGATATAATTCTTCATTTTGAGTTCCCGAATTTCTGATTGATAAAGTTTGTTCATGCTTTCATCCTGGTAGTCTCTGATCAATCTCCCCTTGCATTTTGTTACAGTAATAATAAGAGGAATAAACCCAAATACCATTGAACCCACTCTAGCTCATGGTCATCCCATGTCTTTCACTGCAGAACCTGTGCTCCATAAAATCTCCAGCGGCTGCTCTTGGGGAGTAAGTCATTAGCCTTTCCTTCCTCGTCTCTTAACTTCCAATATGTCAGTGAGCATCCAAATGCATTAGCTGTTGCTCCACTCAGAGACTCTAACCATAGTAATACCCAAGCCAAACTCCAAACTCATCGCCACTGAGTTGATGCTGGCTGACTATGACGTCGGGTATGGTAGAACTGTTCCTGTGGATTTGTAAGACTGTAAATCTGTATGCTAGTTTAAAGGCTGCTATTTCTCCAGAGGAGTGTCTGATGGTTTCTATCTTGCAATTATCAGACGAAATCGAGCCCTGGTGGCATAGTGGCTACAGGATGGACTACAATCTGCAAGGTCAGCAGTTTGAAACCACCAGCCCCTGCTGCGGGAGAGTTACTGAGCTTTTAATTCCCATAAAGAGTTACAGTCTTGGAGAGGCAGAGGGACAGCTCTTCCCTGCTCTAACGGGTCACTGTGGGTTGATATTGACTTGATGGCAATAATTGATTGACTGGACACCAACTTTCACAAGCCATCTGTCAGATTGCCATACTGTGATGGTTTTTTATATTGCTCTGATGCTGAACTCTATACCAGTGTGTTAGACAAGGCTCTCTAGAGAAACAAAACCAGGACACTTACAATTCTCTCTATATATTTATATAGATAGAAATTTATCTAACATAAGAAATAAATAGTTAACTTATCTATAAAGCAGTACAAATGCCTCAGTGCAGCTCACTTGAGTGAGACAGCCAGCACACTGGCAGTCCTTCAAGTCTTGAGTGCTGTCTTGTAGTCCTCTGTAGAGCAATTCAGGCTATCCAGCCACAAGCAGCAAACAGCAAAGCAGGTCACCAACACATGACAGAGTCCAACAGTCCCCAGCTCAAGACATGTATATTCCAGGAGCATGGGGAAGCAGGGCTTGAAGGAACCTCAACTCACAGCAACATAGTCCATGGATTAGGTGTTCCACAGATAGTGTAGCTTGGAGAATAGCAGCGAATAGCAGCATCTTTTGATGCTATGAACCATGCTCCGTGTTATTGCTCCACACACATGGTTTCCAGCTTTATTCATCATGCGGGTAAATCCATTTTAGGAAAACCAGGTAGGAAAACCAAGACCTAGAGAGTTTACATGATTTGTCTGAAAAATCCCTAATAGAGCATGGATAGAAGCTCAAGTGAATTATACTACAGAATTCATATCCCTTGAATTACTGCACCTGAAATCCTGACTCTGGTTTCATAATGAGGGAATTGATCTCTGCCTGTCTCTTCAAGATCTCATATTCCCTTAGGGTAGCCTGTGCCCTCAGACTGAGTTGATGTGGTTGCAAGCAGGAGTCCGCCAAGACTAGAGGCACACAAAGTGTTTCTAAATATCACTGTTCACCACAAAGCAGCTGCATTTCTGGTTCTGCCTGCAATCCCATCTGAAAGTCTAATTTTAAGAGTGTGTATTTCTAGTTTCAGTATAATTTATGCTAGAAGCCCATTAAAATACCATATTTTTGTGGTCTCTTCAAGTGCAGTCTTGTAATGATAATTGAAGCAGAATAAGTGTTAAAGAAATATGACCCTGGAGCAGAAAACCCTGTTATCCCCTTATTTGCTTAAAATTTCTCTTATTGGATTAGTGGCTCTTCATTTTTGAATCTCAGATGAGAATGAACCCTTATTTTTTGGAAAGTTGATCATAATATTTATTCCAGGCCACCAAGACTCACTCAGATTGCATTCAGTCACATATGTTTCCTTAGTCATGTAATATCTTGTGTTTACTGCTTTATATTCCTAAGAGTAGTGAATTATATGCTGTAGCTTATATTGGCTGCCCATCTCCCTCCCTTCTCATGGGAAGAGCTTGGTTTTGCTCGACTGCCGATTTCTTTCTCACATGGCTTCGGAGAAATGACCCCACTTAAAAATCTAAGGAAAAGTAACACTTTCATGGATATCCACTCTTTTTTAATCATTATTTACAAATTGGCATATAGTTCAATAATGATCGATAGACCAAGAGAAGTCATATCCTGAGGACTTCTGGGAAAGTTTCCTGATGACTATATATACTTCATACAACACCCCCTATGTCACTGCTGTTTCTCCTGTGTGACATTCCTCTCCTGGATTCATGGAAGTAAGGCAGCCATACTTTGTCTATGAATGTGCTGGGCATGAAAATACCCTGGTCTTTTATAACATTACTGAGCCATGACATAAAACCCATTCTTGATGGCATCCTATCTTGAAGGTTTTGGTAAGCTAAATATTAAAACTGTCACAGATACCAAGTAATGTTCTGAAGTGGAGGATTGACAGCCCATTATTTGCAACAAACAGTATTAAAATGGATACTTTGTAATTATCCTTCCCCCCCACCCCCTGTTTCCACCCAGGACTATGATGCTCTGGAAAGTAGAGAGTGTTTCATGTCTAAAGTTGTATCTTCAGAATTTACATTGTAATTGACACTCTCACTCACTGCCAATGAATCAATTCTGACTCACAATGAGCCTCTGGGAAAGGATAGAACTGTCTGTATGCTTTCAAGGCTGTAATTCTATGGGAATAGAAAGCTTTGCTTTTTCTCCCATGAAGCATGTTTCATATTGTTGAATTTTTGGTTAGTAAGCCAACATGTAACCAGTATAACATCAGGGCTCCAACCAGCACATAGTAGG
This sequence comes from Nesogale talazaci, assembly GCA_004026705.1. Taxonomy (NCBI): domain Eukaryota; kingdom Metazoa; phylum Chordata; class Mammalia; order Afrosoricida; family Tenrecidae; genus Nesogale; species Nesogale talazaci. Next base: position 18,460 of record PVJH01002224.1, on the reverse strand, counting down.
TGCTAATCACCTGCTTGTTGATTAAATGAATGAGAACTCTGTTGAAGGGATTTAACAAAATTAAGAATGCAAACTCTTCCAGGAGACAGATCAAAATCAAACAGAAGGAGGCTGTGTGTGTGGACTGGGAAATAGCTCTAAATGGTTAGTGTTCACCTGATTGCTGAACAGGAAGGGGTCTGGTGCATAGTTATACCAACTTATCTCTTTTTATTTTCTTTTTGAGATGAGGAAAATGAGGTCCAGAGAAGGCAAGTAACTCATTCAAGGCATCGACTTCTTTCCTTGGCGCTGTTCTTAAAGTCAACCTGACTTTTTCTTGGTGTGATACCATCTGCTCACTGTGTGCCTGGGAAAATCAAGTGTGTTCTCTGAACCTCTGTTTTCAACATATGTCACTAACAGTGATGGCTTCCATCACACACACGTTCTAGGACTCTGGTAAGCATAGATATGAAGGCAGAAGTAGAGACATTGTGTAAATTGGTAAATTTCACAATTCCAAACAAATTTGTCTCATTATTACTGTTATTGTTATTTACCAACAAGTTGATGCTAACTCACCATGACCCTATGTACAACAGAACAAAATACCACCTAATATTGCTCCATGCTTACAATTGTATTTATGTCTGAGCACATTGTTGCAGTCACTGTGTCAATCCATTTCTTCGAGGCCCTTTCTTTTGTTGATGGCCCTCTAATTCACCAAGCATGGTGTCCTTCTCCAGGGCCTGGTTTATCCTGACAATATGCTTAAAATGTGTGACTTAAAGTCTATTGACACCCTTGCCTCTAAATGACACAGTCAAGAGGAACTGCATTGTGTTCATCGTAAAAAGAGGGGTGGCCATTTGAAGATCTATCTTGGAGTAAAATGCTCTCTGTGATAGGATTATATCTATCTGAATTCAAGGAAATCCAATTAATACATTATTCAAATATATGCACCGAACCCTAAAACTAGTAATGAAAGAATGGAAGAATTCTATCAATGTCTTCAGTTTGAAATTAATCAGACATGAAATCCAGGTGCATCAATAATTATTGACAATTGGAACACACAGCCACCACAGTATCACAAACTGGCAGACAAAGTGGTAATGTGTTATTATAATAGAGTTTAAATATGCATGCATTGAAGTGAGATGATGAAGAATAGTCATAACCAGAAATGATAACCATAACCATAAGGGATAGCCTTGGTGGTGAGCTTGTAAGAAAGCATAAAAGAATGTGCTGGCACTGTAGTAGACTCAATAATTTCATTTTTTGTACAACATTGCATTAACACGGAGAAACAGGTGGTTTGATTTTTACCAGTGGAGAAACTGAGGTTCCAAGAAATTTTGATGGCTGTTAGAGGGTGGCTGAGCAGGATTTGTACCTATGTCATCTAATTCACCTTCCATGCTCATCCTGACACACCAGCAAACACTCTAGAGATCGGGGCGGGGGGGGGGGGGTCCAACTCTCTTGATGACTCAACTCGAGGTCCCTTTGTCTCTGGTTTGCAATATTTGTGCTAGTCTCTGACAAGTGATTATGTCTGTCAGGACATCTTGGATATGTCATTTTCTAAGACTATTACTGTAGATGATTATAGTAACCAGACTTTGTCTTTTTCAAAGTAACCTAATTGTTCACGCCTTTTCTTTTAGCAGTTCCCCCTACCTTCCCTCTTTCAGACTGAAAAATTTGTCTGGACAAAAGACTAAGACAACATTTTCTTCAGTTTTGCTTTTTATTCTAGCTCATGTAATTTTTCATCACTTCATTTGTGTTTGGTCTACCTAGGCAAGATTGGGGACGAAAAACCAGTGCAGGTGGCTTCAAGGTCAAGATGCCTAGATTCATCCTTGGTTTTTCATTGGATGGCTTTGTGCAAATTTCTCCTCAGGTTTCTGTACATGGAGAAAGTCTCTATTGATAGGATTATACTACACAGTGATGGCAACCACAGCAGTTTCCCCGTAGAGTATATAATAAACAGTGGCCAATAAAAATTTATTTGCAAAAAAGTGAAGGAGAAAAATCATTTAATGACCCTTTCTCTCTATTCCAACTTTAGGTCTTACAAGTCCATGTGCTATCTTTTCTTCTTCTGTCTCATTATTTCTATACCTTTCTCTTTTGTTCTCAAATAAGTTTCTACTTTCCATAGTTATAGACATGAAAGAGCCAACCCCACATTTTGTCAGCTTTATCCTTCCAGCCCTGAACAATCCCTGTATAAGTCCCATATGGATTCTTTTGTTTTCTGCCTCTTAGTATCTTTCTTTGTCCACTCTGCCAAAAGAGGCTCTTTGCTCCAGACCTCTTCGATGTGATCATATAAATAGTTGTGTCTGCCCTGAATTTGTTTCCAGCCCCATTTAGCATCCACTCTGCTCCAGGAATGTTTGAGGCCAAAACGTTTGGCTGTGGAAGTGACTCCCCATGGCATCTATTGAGGTGCATCTGGATCCTTCAGTCAGCAGCCTTTGAAGCCCTTCAGTGCATCTGGTTGCAAATGTTTTTGGCCAAGAAGGAGCTCAATTATCTATGCACTCCCCCCCCCCCCCAATCTCTCTTTCAATCTGCTAAAAACATCCAGATTTCTTGAGTCCCATTTAAAACGGAAAACTAACCACTTGGGAACGCTCTGATAGTAAAAACCTTTTCTGGCTCCCCATTACCTATGGAATACATGCAAAAGCACACTGCAGCCAATCACAGCCTCCGGAGTCCAGCTTCACATAGACTCTTTAATCAGGGGTTCTTAATCTAGGGTTTGAGAATCCCTTGAAGTTACAAGAAAATGGTATTCTTTTTTTTTTCTGGGTAAGACATCCAAAGCTTTTATTAGTTTCTCAAAAAAAGAAAGGAAGAAAGAAGAAGATTAATAACTCACCAATTCATTAGGGTTCCTCTTCAAAGCCAACCCTTTATTTCATTTTCCCAATGACTATCTTCACATTTCCTGAAAAGGATTCTTTGAGAATTTGCATTAGGTATTCATGACATAGTTTCACCACCCTGATGATTGTTTGTCATAATGTGGTGACTTGTTTGTTGCAGTGACATTGAAAGCTATGCCACTAGTATTTCAAATATCGATAGAGTCATCCATGAAGAACATGGTTCAGCAGAGGTTCCAGACTAAGACACACTTGGAAGAAAAATCTGTCAATCTATTTCTGAAATCAACCATTGAAAACTTTATGGATCACATCAGAACTTTTCCAGTAAAATACCAGACACTAAGTCATCTAAGTTGGAAGGCACTGAAATATACAGTGACTGTAACATACCAAAGGCTATGAAGATAGTGTAGGATTCGGCTATGTTTTGTTCTTTTGCATGTGGAGTTGCTGTAAGGTGGAGTTGCCTAACAACTAATGATATATAAGGGGATGACCCTAAAAGACCAGTAGGGGAGTGAAGAAGTGAAGCAGCACAGAAGAGGAAGCTAAAAGAAGATCATTGTCAAGCATTCTAATAATGTGCCCAGTACACGTCACAGTGTTTCACCATCCAGGGGACAAAAGGACATGTGTTTTTATCTACTAAAATCCATTAGCTACTATTGTGGTGGAGGATAACTTAGTTCACTATAATGATTGGACTGCCCTACTAGTAGGTGCAGGCAAAGTGAGCTTTCTCAGCAAGATAATGTTCTTAGTGCAGGTCAGGGTTGATGATAATTGGAAGTTTGGCTGGCTATAATGTCTGTTTATAGGTGTCTGTTATAATGACTTCAGCTTTTCTCCATTTATATTTATCTAGATGTTCTTCAACTCTAATTAAATACTCTTTGAAGGACTAGGTCAGGTTTTCTTACAGAAGACATCTGTTGGGTTTACTGTATCACACAGCCCAACAATTCTCGTTGCAAACAATCTTGCCTCTATATGAGTTCTGTATCTATATCCTTCTGTGAAGATGTAGTTATAATTCAAGGCCAATTTCAATGTCCTATACTCAAGACAACTTCTAAGATAGATCCAAAGTTGTTCTTCTTACTTGGCTAATTAAAATGTCATGTTTGTGTATTATAAAATCAGTTGTGCATCGTATGGTGTCATCTCCATCTCTAAAAAGTGTAATCCTTAAGGTCAAATTCACAGTATCCAAGAATTGAGTTTCTGATTAAATCCAGGGTGCCACTGGGAATGAACTACTGTCTCCTTTGGTCAGAATCTGATGCTGTATATGGTTCAGTCAGGAACAAAGTCATTTTTTTTATATCATTGCCCATCTCTCTAGAAATCAATGCACAAAGATTATTCTAAATTTATGCTAACACTGTTAGTTATCATCAAGCTGATTCAGACTCATGACACTCCCATGTGTACTGAGCATAACTGTACTCTATACAATTTTCAAATATGTGGTATTTTGATGCAAATCCAACAGGCTTCTTTTCCAAATTGCATCTGGGTAGGCTCGAGTAATAAACTATGGGAATTCTTGAGAAGAGGAGGAATCCCAAAGCACTTTGTTGATCCCATAGTACTTCATTATGTTCATGTAGAGCTAGTAAATGGACTAAGAGGCAGTCATTCAAACAAAGCATGGAAATACTGTATGGTTTAAAACCAGGAAAATGTGAATCAGGAATTTATACTCTCATTGTGCTTATTCAAGCTGTATACTGAGCTGCCTGTCTGAGGAGGTGGACTATAAAAAGATAAATATAGCATCACAATCAGAGGAAATTTTCTTAAATGTTTGATATGCAGAGGAAATTTTCTTAAATGTTTGATATGCAGATGATACAACTCTTCCTGCTGAAAGTGAGGAAGACATAGCACTTTCTAATGAAGATAAAGATTAGATATAGCTTTCAGAATGGATTCCAACTCAATATGAAGATGACAAGAATTCTCATAAATTTCACTAATGGACAATATCATGATAAATGGAGAAAAGATGGAAGTTGCTCAAGATTTCATCTTCCATGAGCATGGATTGATCCTCAATCGATGCTCATGGAAGCAGTGGTTCAGAGACCAAATAATACATCGATTTGGGGAAGTCTTCTGCACAAAACTCTTTTAAAATGTTGAAGAACATGAAGTTGCACCTGGATCAAGGCATGGCATATTCAGTCACTTCATATCCATGGAAAGTTAGACAGCGAATGGGGAGACAGGAGAAGAATCGATGCATTTGAATTATAGACATGGTGATGAGTATTGAAAGTGCCACGAAGTGTCAGAAGAACAAACAAATCTGACTTGTAAGAAAGACAGATAGAAAGACACTTGAAAGCAAGGATAATGAGACTGCCTCATGCACTTGGGACATATTTCAGGAGAGGCCTGTGCCTGGAGAAGGACATCATGCTTGGCAAGCTAGAAGGGCGGCAAAGATGAGGAGGACTCTACCTGAGATGGATTGCCACAGTAGCTACAAAGTGGGCTCAATCATAGCAAGAACTACGAAGATGGCACAAGACAAGGCAGTGCTTCATTCTGTCATGCATAGGATCACTGTGAGCTGGACGTGACTCGGTAACACCTACCAATATTAACACCTTTTAATTCCCAGCCTTTAGACCAGAGATGATGTATCCTAACATCAAAAAGAAGTCCACTTCCATAGGACTGATTCATACTCAAGAGATTCAACAGGATGGGATAGAACTGTGCCTAAAGTTTCTGAAGCTATAAACTCTTCCCAAAGGAGAAATCGTCTTTCTCCAGCAAACTCACTGCTCCAATAGCTCTCCTTTGATGTTAAAAGTGCACTTCCGAAGAAAGCTGATGGTGCCTGGCAACCAAAAGATATAGTGTCTGGGGTCTTAAAGGCTTGAGTAAACAAGAGGTCATTCAGCTCAGAAGCAATAAAGCTCACAGGGAAGAAGCACACCAGCCTGTGTGATCATGAGGTTGTGAAGGGAGCCGGTGTCAGGCATCAATGAGCTAAAATTATATTATTATTAATGAGGGGGAGTACAGATTGGGGACCCAAAGCCCATCAGTAGGTGAGGTCACATCCTTTTGCAGAGACAGAGGGCTTACAAGGAGAAGATGAGCCAGTTAAGATACAGGATAGGAGCTATGAAATATGCAACCTTCCTCTAGTTCCCATGCTGCCTCCCACCCACTATCATGACCCCTATTCTACCACAGAAATCCAGCTAGACCAAGAGATGTACAGTGAAGTTGGAAACATGGGGAACTTAGGATAGATGATCCATCAAGACTAGTAATAGGAGTGGTAATACCAGGAGGGTGGAGGGATGGAGGAATAGAAAGGGAGAACCAACTTCAGGGATCTACACAGAGCCTCCTCTCTGGGACACAGACAACAGGGAGGTGAGTGTTGGGACAAATTGTACAGTGTACAGGATGAAAAAACTAATTTGTAAATTACTAAGGGTTCAAGGGGAAGGGGGGGGAGGATGGATAATATAGGGAGCTGATAATGGGGGCCTGGAGGGAGGGAGAATATTTTGAGAGTGATGATGGCAATGGGTGTGTAAAAGTGGCTTGCATACAAGCGATGTTGTTAGGGATTGTGATGGGAGTTTTATGGGCCCCCAATAAAATGATACATTAAAAAAGGGAGAGAGAGGAAAGGGGAGTTTTTTTTTTTAAAGAGGAGCTTGTACCAAGGGCTCAAGTGGAAAATGTTTGGAAATGTATGTGGCAACATGGGTGCAAATGTGCTTGATACAAATGTTGTACTGAATGTTGTAGCAGCTGTAAGAGCCCTCAATAAAATTATTTTTTTTAAAAAATGCACTTCCATCCAGTTGATTCGGTCTTATAGTGATCCCTAGGCTTTAAATCTAGGGATTTAAATCTAGGGATTACAAGGGAAAAGAGCCTCATCTTCTCCTATCACGCAGCTGGTGATTTTGAACCATTCTCTGTGGTTAGCCGTCCATTGGTTCCCTAACAGTGCCACTTGAGCTGCTAATTAATGTAGCACTCGATTTATTCTATGTGGATTAACCTTATTAGCTTGATATATTTATGGATTAGTAGTTCCAGTTTTAACACTGTTGCTCAGAGACATTCTTGATTACCCTGATGAACAGTCTTTTTAAATCACTCAGACTCTTCTGTCACCACCTTTTTGAAATGAAACACTGGCTAGCCTGTATTTACAATCTTGCAGTGGTCTCTCTAGGAGTATTCTCTCTATGACCAGATTGTAAACTCATTAGGAAAATTTCCAAGTCTTCGTGCCCCAGGACATATGTACTGAACTGGATAACTGTAAATTAATGAAGAGTTAATGAAAACCAATTGGGTAGTTCAGACCCATATCAAGAATTCTTAACCAGAATTCAAGGATCAGCTCAGATATAGTAATTCATGTTGGAATAGGTGTCCCTACATTGATAACCTGACACCTGCTATTTCTCATATTGTATTAATTCTAAAGCAGCCACAAAAATCAACTAACCAGCCCATTGATATAGAGTGAATTCTGAGTCCTAGCTATTCTTTGGGGCATGAAGTACTTCCCTAAATTGTTTCTAAGGCGTTAAATCTGTACAGAAGCAGACTACCACAGTTTTCTTGCATAAAATGGCTAGTGGGCTTGAACCACTGATCTGTGGGTTAGCAGAGGAATTTTTAAACTCATCACATTCTGTTTGTTGTTGTTGTTGTTAATGTTGCCAGCTGCTGCCCAGTTGACACAACCTCATAGCAAGGAAATCCTTGATCTTCATCAGCAAATCCTTCAGGCCTGTTTAGCTTTCAGTAGCATCTGCACATTGAAGGTTAATAAATCTTCCCCAATCCAGATACCACATTCTTCATTATATAGTTTAGCTTCTCAGATTATTTGTTTAGTGTGCAGATTGAATAAATGTGGTGAGAAGACTACAATTATATTATTTCATCATTATTAGCTCTGGGCCCTTTATTTAACTTTCAATCTTAGAGGTCTAGGATTACATATTTGGGTTTTACTCAGATGTAATGTCTGAGTAACACAGCAACATAGAAGTTGCTCTGTTACTAAAAAATTATACTCCTATGAACTTTTTTTCCCCATATTGGCTGGAGAATTCATAGCTATTTCAGAGGTGGGTGATTTTCCCAGCAGGCTTTTCTCTGAAATCCCCTCATACCTCTCTTTCATTCAATCATTCACCACCTTCCTTTATTGATTTATAGAATAGATTACATAAAATTCAAATGAACCTCCCCAATTTATCTCACCCCCACAAATTACAGGGCCCCTAAAGATTTTTGCATTTACCTTATTATTCAGAAATTTGTTCACTAAGGCACTCAAGTAACCCTTAATTTTTTTTTTTTGCTTTGAGAAGGAAATTCCTAAAATCTCTTGGACTATGAGAGTTAATTCAGGTATTTTAATGGAAAAGAATAAAAATGTTAGTGAATACCATGACTCTAGATATTCTCATGTCTATTTTCTGTAGCTATTGGCAGTTTCAGAAAATTTTTGGTTGAATATGTTCCTCTTGATATATCAAACATTCAATCGTTTTTATAGCACATATAAGGTCTTTTGATTTTAATTTATTTTCTTTTGGCTTTCATTCACACAGTTAATGTCAGTTTTGTATTTCCAATGTAACTTTTATTTTTTTTTTAATGCCAAGGATACATGTATGTGTTCTGGTATTCTCTACTTTCAGCCTAGATCCATCTGACATGAACAATGAAATCCCGTGTTCCATGTTCTAATCTGAATTGGTCCTGACCCTCTGACAGCTCCTTACCACTGTTATGCTGCAACTCTTGTTGGATGATCTTAGGTAAATTTTACTTGTGTGTTATATCAGTGACATTATTCTCTGATTTGCGCATTCTGTTGGATCACATTTCCTTGGAGAGGGTAAAATATGTATCTCTTCCAATCAGGTAGCCAAGTGGATATTGTTCACATTTCCTAGCATCGATGAGTGTTTCCTGTTTTTTGAAAGATTTCAATTAGTATTTCAATTAGTATTTCATCAAGTCCTGGATCTTGGCTAATGCTTGCAGTACTACTTGGATTCTTCCTTCATATTTCTGGATCCATAATCAGTGTTCATGGAAGCAGCTGGCAGGATATCAAATGATATATTGCATTGAGGAAATCTGCAGCAGAAGACCTCTTTAAAGTGTTGGAAGGTAAGGATGTTACTTTGAGAAATAAGGTGTGCCTGATCCAAGTCGTAGTATTTTCAAATGACTCATATGCATAGGAAAAGGGGACATTGACTAGGAAGACTCAGGAGCATGGGGATTTCCAAAAGAACCAACAGATATGTCTTGGAACAACTACAGCCAGAATGCGCCCTGAAGGACAGGATGGCAAGATTTTGTCTTTGGCCATAATGTCAGAGATACCAGTCCCTGAAGAAAGACATCATGCTTGTTAGAGTAAAGGGGTATCAAAAAGAGGATGGCCCTTAACAATATGGAATTACACAGTCGCTGCGAGCATGGGCTCAAGTATTAGAACAATTGTGAAGATGGTGCAGGATAGGGCAGGGTTTCGTTTCTTTGTATGTAAAGTCACTGTATATTAGAACTGACTCCATGGTACTCAATGACAACAAAACAGTTCAGACTTGGTTTACCCCAAAGAATGAGTGTAATAAAAGTCCCCCTTCAGTTGGCTTATATTTTAGGACCAAGAAAGAAAGGCTCGGTTAATCAGGGCGTATTGAAGTTGAATGGCCAGTGGGGAGAAGCAGAGTAATTTATGTTTAGAGACCATCAGTTTTAGACTGAAATATGAAAGTATACTAGGCGTTCAGAGGGGATACATTAAAACCAAAAGGAACATTTACTTTCAACTAGAAGACTCTATATTAGAATTGTGCAAAATATGAGCAACAGGCAACAGAGAGTGGTTCAGAGATGAAGACGTGAGATGAAGAAGTAACCAACATCATCTACTAGTTCACATCCCACAAATGAAGCAGAGCCAGGTGCAGCACCTCAAAGAGAGTCCCAGAGTCTGCAAAGATGTAGACAAAAGGCTCCTGTTCACAGTGTTTTAGCCTTCACCTTATAACACTTTCCAGATTCCAGAAACTTCTGGAATGAGATTGTACTCTCCATGGACAGAATAAATGTCTTAGACTGTCATGCCTTTTATGATTTTTCTCCAACATTTATTTCACATTCAGTTGGATTTCACTTGAGGGGAAAAAAGTCAACCCACAGACCTACCACGCCTGTACTTCTGGATGGTATGTGAGCTTTTGGGCTAACTATGAAAAGTCAAATATAAAACAGGTGCCCCGCACGGGAAACACAAGAGAGTATGACCAAATTGATTCCAGTACCATGCAGGAGACTAACTCCATCCTAATTCAACCCCAAATGCTGCCTCTGCAACTGTCATATCTCTCGTTGTGGCTTTGCCCATCCCCCCAGCAGACCACATATTATGGCATTGCAACACCAACCTGAAAGGAATGGTTGCCATGCTATGCAACACACAGCTCCTTTCCCCATTTACATCCCTGTTGTCAACTTGAGGAAATAATGAAAGCTCTTAACTGAAGTGCACTATGACATCATATTACTTTTTAAGGTTTATATTCCTTTGATATAAAATGGCTGCTCCCAAGTGAGCACTCCCTACATCAGTTCACTATGATCTTGTGACCTATGCACTAAGCCAATTAAAATTTTCTGCCTAATAGGAGGCACTTTAAATAGAAGATACACATGAAGCATCAGTATTGAGAGTCATGGGTTGAAACCCAAGATAAATGAAACCAAAGTAACAGAAAAAATAAACATGTTTGTCTTCAGGAAACTGCTGTCTAAAGTGATTCTGAACAATGATGGTATTAGGCTCTGGGAGGAAAATAGGTACTGTTTAAGCATTGTTCCAGCTCTCAAAGAACTGATGCCCTAATAAGAAAGAGAAAATCAAGAGCATTCCCTATTAATATAGCAAGATCCATGTTATGATAACAATGCTAGTGAAAATGAGTCTTTTGAAGTAGAAGGTGAGTGAAAAACAATATAGACCCTTGATAAGATGACTGACACAGTGGCTGCAACAATGGACTCAGCCATAATGACTCTTTGGTGCTGGACAGGCAGTGTTTTGTTCTATTGCATGTTGGGTTTCTAAGAGTCAGAATTGGGTTGGTGGTACCTTGCAACAGCAGAGGCAATACATTTTATATACCCTCTCAACTAGGAATCACTTCCTAAAAACCCCTGTGGGGTAGTGGTTTATATGTTGGGCTGCTTAACTAAAAGGTCAGCAGTTCGAAGCAGCCAGAGAATCCATGGGAAATAGATGGCATTGACTGCTCTCATAAAGGGTCACAGTGTTGGAAACCCACAGCAACAGTTCTACTCTATTTGAAAGGGCCATTACAGGGCAGCTATGAGTTGAAATCAACTTGATGGTTGAGTTCAGTTTTGCAGGTGCCATTTTCCTGATCGGACAAAGATCTCAAAGGGCTTGCTTAGTTCAGAGATAATTCTGATATTTTTGCCCTGCTTTTGGGGGGGGATTGAGCAGTGTCCCCCTTCCCAACACGATGTTGAAGACAAAGTGGGTGTATAAGTAAATGTGGTGAAGAAAGCTGATGGTCCCTGGCTATGAAAAGATACAGTGCCTGACGTCTTAAAGGCTTGAAGATAATCAAGCAGCCATCTAGCTGAGAAGCAACAAAGCCGACCTGGAAGAAGCACAGTAGACTGGGTTATCACGTGGCGTTGAGGGGATCCCAGCGTCATAAAACAAAAAAGCATATCAGTGTGAATGAGGGGGACTGCAGAATGGGCATTCAAAGTCTATCTGTAGGCAACTGGACATACTCTTACAAAAGACTCTTGGGGAGGGGATAAGTCAATCAGGGTTCAGTGTAGCAATGATGAAGCATATGATGTTCCTCTAGTTCTTAAATGCTTCAACCCCCAACCACTACTGTCATCATTCCAACTGGAGGAAGTACACTGGGTCAGATAGGAACTGGAAACACAGGGAATCCAAGACAAAAGAACCCCTTAGGACCAGTGGTGAGAAGGACGATAATAGGAGGGTGGAGGTAAGGTGGGGTAGGAAGGGAGAACATATTTCAAGGATATATATATATATATATATATATCCTCCCTGGGAGGCTGACAGTGGAGAAGTGGGTGAAGGGAGATGTCGGATGGTGTAAGATATGACAAAATAATAATAATTTATAAAATCTCAAGGGTTCATGGGGACGGGAGAGTAGGGAGGGAAGGGTATATTGAGGAGTAGATATCAGGGGCTCAAGTAGAAAGCAAGTGATTTGAGAATGATGAGGAAAACAAATGTATAAAGTGCTTGACAGGATGGATATATGTATGGATGGTGATAAGAGTTGTACAAGCCCCCAATGAAATGATTTAACTAACAGTGATGGCCCCCCCCCAAAAAAAAACCCCAAAAAAATGATTTCATTAAAAAAAGAAAAAAATTGAGCAGTCACTGCATGGCCCTGTTTTCTACTGCAGTTCCTCTCATAGTGTTTGCTGCTAAAATTCAGGCAGATTTGTGGTAGATGGCCTGATCCAGGATTCTCTCCAGAGTCCAGGGGTTCCTGTATACTGGGAGATCAGGAAGTCAAATGGGAGATATTAAAAATGCCAGCCCACTCCCCAACCATTCATGGTTTAGAGGACATAAGGCAAGTCTTTGGTTTGCAGTTCATAGAAACGAGTGAGGTATGCTTGATGTGTCTTCGACATTAATGTTTAAGCTACCCAAATTGATGTCAATGTTAAGATGGATTTATCGTGAACTTTTTATGATGATAGAAAACCCAGAGGAGGTTGTGGGCAAAAAAAAAGAAGAGAAAACCCAGAGGAGGTACAAAATGAGAAGAGACAGTTATGAGCTCAGTGCTATTCATGTTGTTCCTGAATTGCCCATAAAACAAGTGAGAACTAATAATGAGTAGGCATTTGAATAAAGATCTGGGACTGACTCCAGAGTGGTTGGGCAGGAAAAAATAAATTTGTGAATTCTTATCATGTGTCATTAAATCTGCATTAGATTTGTGGCTGCAAGTCAATTCCAACTCATTATTTGCTTTTGTGTTAGCAGTGGTAGAGTCAGCCCACAATGGAATGAACCTCTGTCTACTTCTGTGCCATCCCCTTGCTTAGCATGGATCAGATCCTTTGAACAGTAGTATTTTCCTTGTTTGAATTTTAGAAGTGGAATGTCAGAGTTTTCTTTCCAGTTCGTCTTAGTCTAGAAGCTCTGTTGAAACATGCTTAGCATCATATGCACAAACAAGCCTCCAGTGACATATGGGGTAGTGGCTATGCATGAGGTGTATCGGCTGGGAATAGAACCCGACTCTCCCATCTGGAAGGCAAGAATTCTCGCACCAAACCACTACTGCCTCTAATCCTACATTTTGCTGCGACTGTGAGTTAGGTTAGAATTGCCTCTGAGGCATATGTCTCCTAGTGTACAGAGCAGGACTTCTCCAAAGACTCTTCGTGGCTGTGAGGGTTCAGAAACAGACCCCAGACTTAGTTTTGGAGGGGCCCCTGGGTGGGTTCACACCAACTGACTTTGCACTAGAAGTCAAGAGTTTATCCGACTGTTCATGAAGATAAATAACTTGTTCAGGATCAGTCAATACTTGAGTTTCTTCTGTATCTGTGTGACCTATCTCTCTCACTCACTTGCTCCCTTCTTCTCTTAATTTCTCAGTCTCTCTTATTTTTTTAACCATACTGTGCCCAGTATAGTGCTCTATTCATAGGAGCTCTTGCTCATGGGAGCTTCTCATAAAATACTCCCCTATATCCAAAAGACTCCCTCAATAAACCTCTCAGACCTACTTAAAATCTTCTGGCGACTCTGGTCATTTGGAAGAGTGTGTTTTGAAAACGTGAGTGTTCTGAGGACTGTACTCTGGGAGATGACAGACGAGGAAACACATGGTGAGACTGCTAATTGCATTTACTGGACCACACGCCTTCCCTGGCTCTCAGAGGAATAGATGTTTCCAAGAAATATGGGGTTTGTCTGAGGTCCAAGGGCACTTAGACAATGGAGAAAACAAGCCTCTAAGGTTGTGGTTAATGTCTCAGCTTGTCTGAAGACCTAACTCGCTATTGCTTTATTTACATCCGAACAAACAGCACTTTGGGATACCTGTATTTAGATCTTATGTATACAAGTCAAGATATATTTCTCTGGGTAAATAACTCCCTGCCTAGGCTTGTCAGTTCTTTACAGTGAACCGGGCTTGGAGTTTAGCAGTTATCTGTCACCTTAGTTGGTGGTGAGGGCTCAGTGAAATGGCCAGTGTGAATGCAGGAGCTACATGTTCATTAATGAAAAATCTGGCAGATCTCTGTCTCCAATGGAAGCACATTTCTCAGATCCTTTGGAGACTTACACCTTAGATTTACTTTTTGCCCATTTTCAGTTGCCACAGTCCTCTCATCTCATACGCCATTCTCTCTGTGGACATAGGGAAGGGCATCTCTTGGTACTGTGGGTTAGATGTTGACCTGCTAATAGCAAAGTCCATGTCCTCATGTCACTCTATAGGAGGAGGATGAGACTGTCCTCAAGGTTAAGAGGAAGCTGTAATAAACATGTACTGTCTCAGAAATCCCATCAAAGTCACGAGGATTCATAATTGACTGGGTGGTAGTGGGTTTCATTTTGAGTGGGTGTGGCAGTCATGTGCTTATGTTAATTTTATGATTGAAGGGTAGGGGTGGAGTCTAGCCTGCTAATCTGGAGATAGCCATTGAGTAGCCAATGAGGCCTCTGTGTGGGCATGGCTTACTCCTGATACGTTTGGGAAATATCATGATATTTCCCTCGTGAAGATGAGAAACTACCTTTCCCAGTTGTTGGCAGTTAGTCTTGGAGAAGAATCATGGACAAGACAAGATGGCAGTGTCTGAGAAGCTGCAGGATCCAGCAGAGAGAACAGAAGGCTTTGCCCTGATGGAGCCAGACCTCTGAAGCTAGAGCGGCCACATGGAGACCTCTGTCAGCGATTAGTTATTTCTGCTTTTGATGGACCCTGAGGCCTGGACGCGAGAAGCCATGTGGAGACCCCTGCCAGCGCCAGGATTCTATACCCACTGACCTGTGACTTCGTGAGTCAGAAGGAGACTTTATAGACTGATTTTGGACATATGGGTTAATATCGGACTTATGACTTTGAACTGGACTGTTCCTCTTGTATATAAACCTTTTCCTTATATCCATATGCATGTTTATGAAATTTGTTCCTCTAGTCTACCCGGACTAACACAGTGGGTAAATGGAGTCACTGTGCTTCAGAAAGCTTCTCTGAGATACTATCTTTAACCACTGTGGTTGATATGAAACCCCTGGTTGTGCAAACAGTGAAGCATTTGGTTACTATCAGAATAGTTGGTGGATCAGATTCATCCAGAGGCTGCTCAGAAGAAAGACCCAGCCTCTCACACTATAAACACCAACTGTGGAAAACCATACTCTGTCCCTGTGAGTTGAAATTGACTTGAGAGCAATTGGCAGTCGATATAAATGGCTTTGTCTTCCCAGAACAGCATCCCCTGCTCTTACCCAAATGGTACATTCAGCAGGAAACTGCCTGCACTACCTCTACCTTTGACCACAGGAACTGGGCCCTGGCACGGTCCACTGATAGCTCCTGTGAGTCTCTTAGAGACGTTGTGGCCTGGTGTGCTACCTGTTGAGTGGCTAGCCCTAAGTTTGAAGCCACCAATCACTCTGCAAGAGAAAGATGAGGCTTTCTACTCCCATAAAGAGTTACAGCCTCAGGAACCCACAGGGTCAGTGCTACAGTGTTCTACAGGGTCTCCATGGGTCAGCACTGATTTCAAGGCAGTGAATATGAGTTTTGATTTTTTGACCACAATGCTTAATCTAGAAATGTTCACAGAATCCAGCTGGGCCATTGCCATAATCCAGAAAATCAAAGGAATAGTGACACCAGGAAGGATGCATTATCTTGTCTTTGGCTGTAGGTATGTAGAGAAAACATTGCATGGCTCCAGCAGCAATCCAGGTGTCCAACAAGCAGGAAAGTCAAGTCAAAAAATGGTTATCCCTCAGAGAGGTGCATCTTCATTGTGCCTTTAAAGGAGGTCATCAGGCTGTGACCTGATTGACAGGCCAAATTCCACACAGATCTTCTTTTATTGTATTTTATTTATTTTTTAAGGGGGGCATCACTGCCCTCTGGTGGTTGTGGGAGCTACCCAGCTTGCTCCTGGAGAGCTGGCGCTGGATTTGAACCATCAAGCCCATGGGCCGCAGTCCCACACTCAACCACCTATGCCACCGGGGCTCTGCCCCCACATATCTTCTTACAGGAACCATGTTGACACAAAAAACCCAACTATCACACAGAACATTTACGCTCTGGCCCAAGATTTCATGAAACACTTTGCCAAACAAAATCCTCCCCTGTTAACCAGAGCCACTTGCTCTTTGAAGTGGCTTAAGAACTATTTATTGTCACTTAATACCTCACCCCAACTTCTCACCATCAGCAGATGATTAAAATATTTTCTTTCCAGTCAGATTCTCCTTTTTTGAAATAAATTTTCAATGATGTTTTCAGGCATCACAGATAACTGCATGAGGCTTGACAGATTTAAATTGGCTCCGAGTAAATTTTCTCCATTTTGCAGTTGAGGAACTCAAATTTCAGAGAGATCAGTGAACTGAACATGTTAAAGACAGGGTTTTGCACTGAGTTCATTCCAGTTTTATGCCCTGTAGAAAAATGTGTTTTTCATACCACTTATACTGAATCTACAGCTCAACAGGATCCTCTATTGATTCTTAATGTATATATAGGAGGGTCTATAAGAATCACTGAGAACTGTTGTTAAAAATACACACTCTAAATTTACTATATCTGGGGGTGTAAAGAAAGTTTCTTAACAGGGCTCAAGCAAAAATTAATGGATCCAAGTCCCTATTTAAGGCCACACTGCTGATATGTGAAATAATTGAATGTTGAGCCCAAGCTTGAATGATGGCAAATTGAATTATTGTAACTTCTGTAGGGTTCTAGAAAACAAATACTCTGACAACTGGACCACTAGAGAACATCATGAAAAATGGAAAAGAGATGGAAATTGTCAAGGATTTCATCTTGCTTGAAATCACACTGGATGCTTATGAAAGCACTACTCAAGAAACCAAACCATGTAGTGCACTGGACAGATGTGCTGCATAAGATCTCTTTAAAAGTATAGAGGAGTAAGAGTGTCCCTTTGAGGATGAAGATGCTCCTGATGTAAGCCATGGTGTTTCCCATCTCTTCACATACCAATGACAGACAGTGAAACCGATGACCACAGGACCCCGGGAAAGATGGTGGCCAGAGAGGTAGCTCACGCTCCAAGCTCCCGGACATTGGTTAGTGGGGGAGATTTGGGGCCAGGTGGGGTTGCTGAATTGGTTTAGTGACTCCCAGGAAAGTTCAGAGCCCTTCTCTGAGGCAGAAGCAGGCGTGCAAACACAGACGCCCAAACCTCTCACAGGCGCTGCTGTTTCTTTTGCGGCGGAGTGCACGGTGCTGACTCTGCAACCGCAGGAGGAGAGGTCCGCATTGCATCAGTGCCTGCGCAAATCACCAGTCAGCCCTCCCCACCCAGGGTGCCCAGGGGCCCGTGGGGACACTCCATGCAGACCTGCACCCCCCGGCACCCCACCCCCAGAGATTCATGTCCTCAGTGGAGCAGTCAACCAGCCCCTCCTCCACCCAGGAGGCCTGCCCCCGGGCGCCATTAGGCACCCAGAGGCTTTTTACCCTGCCACCTGCCTTTGTGCTTAGTGTTAGCCAGCCCCCTTTTTGCCAGGCTTCTGCCCCCCAACCAACACCACACAGACTCAGAGAGTTCCACACAGCCACTACGCTTAGGACTCACCAGACAGTGGGCACAAATGTGGCAGATCTTGCTCCTGCTCCAGCTGGGCACGAGGGACCCAGCATTAGGAGCTAGCCCAAGGCACATTCCCGTCGCCCAGCTCAATCCCGCCCTCCCCTCTGTGCGCCGAGTGAGTGGTGAATCTGCACGCAAATGGCAGGCATCTCCTCCCACCCTTATACCTGCGGGAAGTGCTTGCAAAGTGACCAGATTTTAACATCGGTAAAGCAGAACACCATTGGGTCGGGGGCGGGGGGTGCAGCGCGGAGGGAATATATTCCCTTCCTGTTCTCCCGCCATTCCCTAGCTTGTCATGTATTCTTTCCCCAAATCGGGACTTGTTAAAAAGGCCGCAGGATGAGGGAAAATTTGTTTGAAATTGGGACTATCCTGTCAAAAGTCAGACTTCTGGTCACTTTACCCTACACAAGATCAGAGCACCCAATCCCCAACCCATCCCTAAACCCACTCCCCTGCACTCGGTCAAAACTTTCTATCCGACCCGCAATCTGCTCAGCTGCAAACCTGAGGAGACCTAAGGGAAGCTGTAACACAAAGAATAGGAGAAGGTGAAGGGAACTACACCAGGAAAAAGGGGAAATACAGCCCCT